>JBBGZY010001682.1:882500-1095000 GCA_037952925.1 Lithobates clamitans
AAGGTAAATCCTAAAGGAAATAAAATCACAAAGTTAGGTAGTGTGTATCCAGCTTTACTAAGGCTTGCTTCACCTAATGTATTTTTTTTTTTTTTAGTGAGTTTTCTGTTTTGCAGTAACTCACTACAGTCCATTTTACATGATTTCCTATGGGTCACGTTCACATCTATGCATTTTATGGTAAGGGCCAGGGACTTCTTTCTGTTTTTTAGGTTTCATGGCCTTCAATGAATCAAAAACGTGTATTGAAAAACACAAAATGCACCTGGTATATGCAAACTGCAACCTGCATAGGTCTGAACCAGGCCTAAAAGTTCATGACCTAGAAACTGTTATGTATACCACATAATGTCAGATGTGGGAAATTTATTTATATATATATATATATATATATATATATATATATATATATATATATATATATATATATATATATATATATATATATATATATATATATATATATATATATATATATATATATATATAATATATTTTTGGCCTCACCTATCCTTCCTTTGCATTCAATGAAAGTAAATCACTTTTTGGTTTTGATATTTGCTACAGAAAGACTGTGTTCACATTTGAGGAATGCTTTACTAATCTATCTATATCTATCTATTCATTTTAGGAATAAATATTTACTTCTCAACAGCCAAGAATTAAATGAACTGAGTGCAATCTCTTTAAAAGCCAGTATACCAGAAGTTGAGGCTGTATTGAATACAGACAGGTAAGCCCCACTTGATCTTCAGACTTCATTTAAAGCTTTTTTGGCCATACTTCTCCTGTGGATCACAGGAGTGCAGTCCATTCTGTTGGCTGACTTCACTCAGGCGGTCCAGGCTCAGCAAAGATAACGACCATATGGTAGAGATCCACTCAGATCCCTGGACCGATTCCTGGCTCAGCCTCTCAGCGATCCGCTGAGAGCCTGAGCCAGCCTATCCCGACCCTCCAGTCCAGTTCTACAGTGAGCGCTGGAGGGCAGAGCAGAGTGACAGTCACCAATCTCTGTTCAGTACAGAAGAGGAAAAACTGAGCGATGCCCTGTCTGCATCTATTTCCACCCCACCCCACTCCCTCATCACAGCATTTGATTGACAGCAGCGGGAGCCAATGACTCCCGCTGCTATCAATCTGCCCAATGAAGAAAGAGACCGCAACTAGAGACGCTGTTCTCATACACGTTGCTGGATTGGATTCGGCTCAGGTAAGAATAAAGGGGGGATTCTGCAGAAGAGGTTTTTTTTGGGTTTTTTTTTAACCTTAATGCGTGGAATGAGATAAGGTAAAAAAATAAAACCTTGAGGCTTTAGAACCACTTTATTGACCTAGGGTTTTAATTACAAAATGCCTGCTGGACAGAATGGAACAATCAATATTGCCCCATTACAGACAGTCTAATTTGAACTTTACTCTTTTGGCTGTCTGTTTTTTGGTTGATATTTGAATTGGTCTGTTTGCTAAGAGGCAGCAAAGACTATTTTGAAAGTTCCCTTCCTGAGACACCCTTATATGTAAGCCGCATTGTTTAGAAAATGGGGGCCCATAAAGTGCAGCTCTGGCATCACCACCTTTGTCCATTGCTAGCATAGCCCAGGATCTTCAGTTCCCTTCCTGTCTGAAAAGCCTGTTCATCCACTCAGTTTCTGTAGAGCCCAGGGGGTGGTGTTGTGGAGTCTCCACTACAAGCAACAGAGCCTATTGGTGCACCAACACACCATCTCTGCCCTTTGCATCTTACAGTGTAAGGGTAGTGGCACAGAAAAGTTGTGTGTACGTCAGATCTCTGCCCATGGCCAGACCTAAAATGAGAAGATAAGGGCACTGCTACGGTCACAATTTTAATTTGATTTTTCCAGATGTATAAAGGCCTCAAATTGTGTGTGGAGATGGGGAGGTGCAGCATACTTGGATTGAGGGCATACTTGAGTGTCATATGATTAAAGCACCAGTATTTTTCCTTACTATCTGCTTCATCATGCTGACAATTGTACTGCAGATCAGTATGCCTTCTACCATCGCTCTGTGGTAAGCACAAGCTGTATTCTTGACTTCACTTTATTATGCGACTCTGCTGCAGTCGGCATCACAATGTTACTTGAAGGTCCTGGGGCTAGGATGAGATGCTGACCCAGGATGGCACAGGTGTATAACTATATACTTCATGAACAGTGCAGGAGCCACTCGGCTTTGCAAAAAACCCTTGATTTTGGTTTGGAACTTTAAACCCAGGCCCCATGGTTGTATGGCTCTTGATTGATTCCCTACTACAATTAAATACTTGATGTGTACACTTATCAAAAATCTTTATTTAAAAAAAAAAATGTAAATTTTATACAAATAAAATAGAATTTAGAACTAGCATTTCAATCACTTACTATATTAGCACTCGTTGGGTTTCACAATGTTTAATGACCTTTATAATTTTCTGCATGCCATGTGTTTCAGGAGCTTGGTGTGCGATGGGAAAAAGGGACTATTAACCAGATTACTACAGGTCATGAAAAAGGAGCCAGCAGAGTCGTCTTTCAGGTGTGTTGATTGCATTGCTAGTTTAATCAGGAATAATCATGGTTTAGCTTTCATGTGTTAGATAAGCATCGTCCATAAGGTTCTTTTGATGGCCATTGCATTTCCTAATGCTGACCTGTGTCTAGGTTCTGGCAAGCGCGAGCTGTGGAAAGCTTTCTTCGTGGGGTGACGTCATATGCAGACCAGATGTTTCTACTGAAAAGAGGATTATTGGAGGTGAGGCGCAATGACTACGTAATCTTTCTCTACTCTAACAACAGCTCTGATAATACCTTCACATACTTAGAAGTTGAGGGTTGAATTAAACTGTGTCTAAACCCAGAAACAGAAATTTAAAGTGGTATTAGTCGTGTGTTGTTTTTTTTTTTCTTGTCCATTTGCACGCACACAGCCATGGCTTAGCCCCTCTCTCTCCTGATTTGCTCACTGGCTGTGATTGACAGCAGCAGGAGCTAATGGCTCCCGCTGCTGCCTCAGCCAGTCAGGAGTGAGTCCCCGGACATCGCTGGATTATGATGGGGCTCAGCTAAATATTGGGGGGGTTTGGGTGCTGAAACACGCACGTTTTTTACCGTCGTGCATAGGTACAATGCATGAAGGTAAAAAAACCTTGAAACTTTAGAACCACTTTTAATATAGTGAAGCTTACTAGATTATAGATGTGGTGGCTGAGCTAGTTTCCCTTTTCTTTTTTTTCTTTTTTTCACGTAGTGATCCTGCCAATTACACACTAAAGTAACAGCACTTACATGCTGTAATGTTGCTCAAGGCTGCTCATCTCAGTTACACAAAAGGGCTTTCCTTTGTAAAATAGAAACCAATGCAGTCACCACATCTAAGGAACTAGTAAGCTACAATATATTAACATTTTTAAAATAGAATCAATGCGCACTTCGCTTGTGACACCTAAAATATAAATAGTGCTGCTACTTAACCACTTCAGCCCCAGAAGATTTTCTCCCTAATTGGCCTGGCCATTTTTTTTGCGCTTCGGTACTGGGTCACTTTAACTGACAATTGCACGGTCGTGCGACGATGTACCCTAATAAAATTGACATTCTTTTTATCCACAGATAGAGCTTTCTTTTGGTGGTATTTGATCACCTCCTGCAGTTTATTTTTTTGTGCTATAAGCAAAAAAAAAGCCGACCATTTTGAAAAACAATTTTTTTTACTTTTTGCTATAATATCCTCAAATTAAAAAAAAACTAAATTATTCATCAGTTTAAGCCAATATGTATTCTTCTACATATTTTTGGTGAAAAAATCGCAATAAGTGTATATTGATTGGTTTGCGCAAAAGTTGTAGCACCTAAAAAATAGGGCATTATTATTATTATTATTTTTTACTAGGAATGGCGGCGATCAGCTTTTTTTTTTTTTTTTCCAAAAAAATCACGTTTGGAAAATTGCTGCACAAATACCATGCGCGATAAAGTTGCAATGGCCGCCGTTTTATTTTCTAGGGTCTTTTTAAAAAAAACATATATAATGTTTGGGGGTTCTAAGTAATTTTCAAGCGAAAAAATTATTATTTTTACATGTAGGAGAGAAGTGTCAGAATTGGCCTGGGTAGCAAGTGGTTAAGAATAGAGGATGTGTTTGAGACCATTTATTAGTCCTGTCAGAACTACCCTATCATATGTCTGTATAATTCTCACAAATTCATATTGAGTTGGGGTGGAGTAAATGCAATTGCAAATTTTATGTTGTCATAATTATGCTACAGAGACTACCTTTCAGAAGTACTGTTTTGCTTCCGTGGCTAGCATGAGACCTTACTTTGACAAGGTTACTTATGCATGATCCAACTAGAAAGCGATACTAAAACACAGATGGTCTTACTGGTTTGATTTGGGAACGGAGATCCTCCTCCTCTCAGCACTGCTTCCATGGGCACTCTGCCTAAGCGTTCTAATAAAGTGGAACTAAACTGTAAAAAAAAAAAGTGAGAATGCAGACTCTTTATAACAGACATGTAACGTCTCTCACAATAAAACAAACTTGCATGCTTGTTCAAAATCTTCTTTAGAATTGCACACCTCAGTGTTTATTCTTGGCACATCTTGGGGCTGGAATAAACAAAGTCCAATGAGCAGGACTTACGACCTTCTGGTCAATTAAGATGGCAGAAGATCCTGAACCTGGAAGACCAGGTGAAGCTGTCAGTACTAGCAAGGGGAGGTGTGCTTTTTTTATCTTTTAAAGTCTAATTAAAGGCAAAACTTACCATTATCATTGAAAGTAAAAGGAAACCCCAAATTTTATGTTGTTCCCAGAAAAGTAAAGTAGGGGAAATTTTCCAATGGGGACCTAGGGATCCCCAAGAAATTCCCCTAATTTTAAGGAATTTCCCCTCACTTCCTGTTTTGGCTATGGGACAGGACGTGAGGGCAAATCTCCCCAATGGGACACAGATGGCAAAAAATAAACTGACGGGGTCAGGCCCTCCCTTTATGACATCAAAAATTAACAACATTTTTTTGCCTATAGTTCTACTTTAAGGGTGGTTACTTGTAACACATAACCAGGTAGTGCTTGATGCATCTTCATTTACCTAGAATGCAAATAAGCAAGTGACCCAAGGGAGTGTGGCTCTATTTGCTTTCTGAATTGGTGGATTTGGAAGAGCCAAAGGTGTCAGGGTCTCTTAAAGGAACCTGACCGCTGTACACTTTACGTGAGCCTGGAGCAGCAAGCTTACTTCTTTTGATGCAAGTCTTTTACCTTGAGTAAGCAAAATGCAGGGCAAGCCACCTGTTTGCACCCATTACCTAGATTGTAAGTTCTAGCGAGCAGGGACCTCTGATCCCTCTTGTACCAAATTGTAATGTAACTGTAATGTCTGCCTTCATTTTCTTAAGCTCTGCGCAAAATGTTGGCGCTATATAAATCCTGTATTATAATAATAATATTACCTATGATTTGAATCGACTAGTGATCTTTAGTGTTACTAAACCCAGGACCCTGCATTCACTATATATATCTGGTCGCCCACAGAACATGGAAATGCAATTATTTTAGTAAATATAAACTGCTAAATACCTTTTCTCATCAGCAGTATATAGCAGTCTTGTGAATTCCATCAGTGCCTGGTTAAAGCTTGTAGATGGAGTTTTCATACTGCACTTGCTGTCCTATGAGGATGCAGGACCCCTGACCCTCTGGCATACAGGATCAAACAGCCTTTTTACACAATGTAGAGGATTAACCTCTTAGGTTCCACAGTGAGTATAACAAGCATGCTTTACTACATATGCAGACTGATTTTACTGTTGTGGGTTTAGTAACACTTTAAACTAATTTATCTGCAGTATTGGCTTGGTGACTCTGGTAGACACTTTTTTTTTTTTTTTTTTTTTTTTTTTGCATATTGGGCATTGTCAAGTAACTTTAAGTTATAATTCTCCTGAATGTTGATTTGGTGTCCAAGTGGATATTTATCTGGCAGTGCTAAAAATTTATTGACGGTTTACTTGCCTTCATAGAGCACCAATTTAAAAAAAAAAAAAATAGCATAAGACTTAGATTTGCAAGTTAAAGTGGTAGTAAACTCCTGTATTTGATTTTTACCTACAGCTAAGCTTATAATAAAACTTACCTCTAGGTAAAATGAATATCGCCTAAACGTGCAGTGCTTAGGAGATATTACCGTGAGCAGCAGTCCATGCCGTTCCTTCAGAGCTGTGTGCCGTGTTCCCCAGGCACATGGCTGGGAGTGACGACATTAAGACTTGGCCACTCAAGTGGCCGCAGTCCATGGACCCAGAAGGACGACTGGGTGAATATGTAAGCCTGTGCAGCGTTTACAGCGTGCCACTGGAGGGCTTTGTTTCAAGGTAAAGTTGGCCAATATATTATACAAATTTTTTTTTTTTATATTTTATTAGACAGTATCCAGAGTTTTATAAGGTGATATAAGAAAAGACAGCAATTACAAGCCTTCAACAAATATGGTATATCAAAAGACAAAACCTCATGCATTGAAGCATCCATTCTTATTCATATTACAAGTAGCATTTGGCATAAGAGGACAAGCCTCACGTATTGTCTGATATTGTGTCAATCTCGCCGCTTTTATCGGTGAGATTGACACCTTGCGAGCCGGGTTCACACTGGTGCGGGGATCCGACTTGGATCCCCGCCAATGCCAGGCACTGTGTTTGGTATGAATCTTGAGGGGAACTCCACGCCAAATTTTAAATAAAAAAAATGGCATGGGTTCCCCTCCAGGGGCATACCAGGTCCTTAGATCTGATATGGATTTTAAGGGGAACCCCTACGCCGAAAAAACGGCATGGGGGGGGTCTGCCTAAAATCCATACCAGACCCTTATCCGAGCACGCAGCCCGGCCGGTCAGGAAAGGGGGTGGGGACGAGCGAGCGAGCGAGCGCCCCCCCTCCTGAACCGTACCAGACCGCATGCCCTTGTTGATGAGGACAACGGCCTCCCGACAACCCTGACTGTTGGTTGTCGGGGTCTGCGGGCGAGGGGCTTATCGGAATCCGGGAGACCCCTTTAATAAGGGGGCCCTCAGATCCCGACCCCCCCCACCCTATGTGAATGAGTATGGGGTATATCGTACCAATACCCATTCACCTAGGGAAAAAAAGTGTCAATAAAAAAAAACACTGCACAGGTTTTTAAAGTAATTTATTAGGCAGCTCCGGGGGTCTTCTTACGACTCCGGGGGTCCCTCCGGCGTCTTCTCCCGGTGTCCGGTTCTTCTCCGCTCTCTCTGGCCTCTTCTCCCGGTGTCCGGATCTTCTGCCGGCTCCTCCGCTATCGTCTGCCGCTCTTTTGCTAGCGGTGGCCCGGACTTCTGCATCGTCTTCTTCCCTTCTTCCGATGTTGACACGATGCTCTCTCCAGCTGGAATGCTCTCTGAGCACTTCGCAATGGACTGATATAGGCTGTGAGCCTGCCCCCTTATGAGGTCACAGTCCCGGGGCATACTGTGACCTCATAAGGGGGCGTGGTCATCGGTTGACATGACAGGATTTGTACAAAAGTCCGATGCTTTTGTGTACACACAATCTGACTTTGCTCCATCGGAATTTTGTTGCTGGAAAGTTTGTGCATTCGCACAGCCAACAAAAGGCCAATGGAAACAGAAAAAGTTTGTCCGATGGAGCGTACACACGGTCGGATGTTGCTCCAAAACAGCTAATTTGCATGTTTGTTGTCAAAAAGTCAGATCGTGTGTACGGGCCTTTATACTTTCATAATGTGCTAGTGTGCGATGCATACTAGCACGTTATGCCTTTACCTTGCAGGGCGATGTGATGAGTTTTTTTAATTTTTTTTTTAATTTTTTTTTTTTTTTTTTAATAGGTTTACTACCACTTTAAAGGAGAAGTATGGGAATCCCTGTTTTTTGCAGATTCATACTTGCATAGGGGGATGCAGCATCGGGTACCCTGGCGCCTCTTCACTGAGAACCAAGCCACCGAACACTGCCGGTGGCTCGATTCTCACTGCTCCCCGAGCGGAGAGCAGCTGCTGACTGTCATTCAGCAGCTCTGCTCCTCAACGCTCATTGGAGTGCTGAATTGTGGAGGGGCATGGAGCGGCTGTCTCGCTGAGATGCTGAGACAGCCATCAGTCCAGCCACCTGCTGGATCCAGGCTTCCAGAGTCGGGATGACGCGGTGTCTGGACTGATCTGTGTGACGTCAGCGGAGAGCGGACTTCAGACCGCTCTCTGCTGAAAACGGGTCACAGGAGTGCAAAATGAATTGTACTCCTGTAACCCATAGGAGAAGCCCAGCTGAATGAGTTCAGGCTGGACTTCTCCTTTTTAAGGAGCAGGTGTAATAGGTTTGGGCATGCACCCTAAATAGCATGCAATCATCATGTCAGAGCTTTTCCTTTTTTGTTTTTTTGTTTTTTTAGTTTTTTTTTGTTTTGTTATTTTGTTGTAATCAAGGGCACTTTGTGTTGCAGCACATCCTTTACTGTATTGTGGATAGCGAGTGCAAGTCGAGGGACGTCCTTCAAAGCTACTTTGACCTGCTGGGAGAGCTAATGAAGTTTAATATCGATGCCTTCAAGAAATTCAACAAATACATCACTACAGAGGAGAAGGTAGAAGAAATGTTTAATGTTAAACTCCACTGCTCACAATGTTGAAATAATCCTCATTTGTATAACTTTTTTTTTTTTTTTTTTCTTCTTTTTCATTTTAACATTTTATTCTTCATTTTCTGATGTTTAGCTCCTCAATGAGCTACTGAGACTGCACTGGGCTCCAGTGTGCATGATGGATGTTTATGCTAGCTCTTCAATAAGCATAGTTTTTAGTGGCTGTACATAAGTAACTGGTCATCACTGTGTTCATTTATTGCATAATTTCTAAATTGTTACTAAAACCAGTAATATGAAAATAGTTCATTTTCTCCCCCCGTTTCCCCCATCCCCCACCTTGCCCACAGATTATAAATCTTTTTACAATAAAATACTGCCACTGATCTATACACCACCGTTACATGATAAACTGCAGTTTCTCCAGTGCTGATACTGAGAGTTCGGGTAGGAGGAGATTTCCCCTATAGCCTGTATACACGCCCACATGTGTGATGTCAATATCATGTGACCTGGCTAGCTCTGAGATCGAGTATATGCTCTCTCCAGCATAAAACACAACTGAGCATGTGCAGGTTGGCTACCCTGCCTGTGTTAGCTGGTTTTCCCCAGATAGGCAGTGCAGGAACGGAGGATCTATGCATACAGGATAAAACAGCCTTTTTACACAATTCAGAGGATTAACCCCTTAAGTTCCACAGAGAGTATATAACAAGCATGCTATGCTGCATATACAGACTGATTTTACCGTTGTGGGTTTAGTAACACTTTAAGGGTATTTCCAATGGCTATTTTGTTCTAGTGGTACAGATTACTTTGGTTTTAAAGTTTGAAAAATTAAAGGATCCAGACAGACAAGATTATAATAGAACCTTGAAAAGGGTAAATGGAACGGAATTATTTGAGATTGTGAGACTGCACACTATATATAGAGCATGACGAGAATGGGATAAAGGTGAACCCAGTGTTTTTCCACCCTTTTTGTAGTCAAGTCACCCTTTTAGAATTGCGCACAATCCGGAGCTCGCTTACACAAGGAGTACATCTGAGCCCGAGCGCTTTTCTGCGCGTTCTGTTTTTATTAAGCTGCTCTATGCTTGTAAAAGGTGCTGGCATGATTAAGTTGAGCCACACCAAAATACATGGTAATGTGGTATAAGGCGTTTAATCGGGCGCAAACAAACATGCAATTGCTGGATAAGCGGGGTTGCAATTAAGAATTAATGGCACTCGTGTGCCATTGCAAAAAGAAATGTGTTTCTGTGCAGTGCGGGAATGTTTGCGATTTTACACGTTTTACCGTGCTGCACCTAGTGTGAAAAAGCCATACATGTAGTTTGTAAGGCAGAGTTAAGTGGTCAGTAAGTTGTAAATACCCCCATTCCCCCAGTCTAGCACAATTTCTCTCCCCTCTCCTGACACAAGTTCCCCCCTGCTAGCACAAATCCAACCTTCCTAAATCCCCCCCCCCCTTCTTTCCCCTTGCTGCAGCAAAATAACACACAGCCCTGTACAGTCCGACCATGAAAGGGTTTCTGTGTGTTAGGTTCTGTGTATAGAGATGAGGGAGAGCACACCCCGTTCCTCCTCCAGGCTCTCTCCCCCTCTCTATGCTGTTTTCTGTATTTTGCCGGCAAGACTGGAAACTGCGGGCTGCCCGTCCTTCCATTAGCAACCGATGACGTCATTGGTTGGTAGGACACAGGCGGACAGCTTTCACTTTTGCCGGCACAATACAGGTAACGGCGTAGATGATGTCCTAATAGTTTTATTTTTGATTAGTGTTTGTTTTGTGACAGCCATGCAAGGAGCAGAGCAGCAGTGGGACAAGACCGACTTGAGCATACTACACCCACCCTGTGTACTTCATTGAGCTTTTTGGTTATGTAACAATCTGTGGCACACCTAATGTTCACAACTTATTAAATATTTTTTGTCCAGTTATTAAGTATATTGCGGGGAAAGTAGAACAAGCAATACAGGATGGATTGTTACAACGTAGACAGAAGTTGACACATTTTGATAAGAGCAACTCGCTGCACAGAAGGCAGCAATGCTCACTAATATACTGGAGAGGACAAGCGAGCCGTACAAATTCAAGTTGGACCATGATAATATTTATCTCGACACTGAGGAATTTGAGTGGAAAGAAAAAGAGGAATTAGGGGGTATACCCCGGGTCTCAAGTGGGTTTCAAAGTCAAAATCAGGTATCCTAGGTCTAATACCCTATGGTTAAAGTCTGCTGGCATAAAATGTGTCACCCAAGGGTGGAAATTGGACTTTTTGTCCATCAGCCTCGCTGTTTGTTTTTCATTGATAAGGGTTGTATGAAGCCTATTTTTAACTGCCCTTAATTTAGAAGTAATCCGTTAGCCCTGCTTGTGCTATGGATTGTTTATTATCCGTGAGGACATGGGTCATTCGTTTTGAATTGATATTTTGAAAGGTCATCCAGTTTTAAGTTGAGAAGAGCAATGAGATTGAAGATCAGATGGGTTAACACGTCACCTTAAAGTGGTGTTCCGGCTGAAATGATACTTTTTAAATAAAATTACCCCTATAATACACAAGCTTAATGTATTCTAGTAAAGTTAGTCTGTAAACTAAGGTCTGTTTTGTTAGTTTATAGCAGTAGTTTGTTATTTTATAAACTTACAGCAGGCCGTGGCCATCTTAAGTGTGGGCATCTGAAGCCAGACTGTATTTCTTCCTGGATCTCATCCTTGCAGATCTCGCACATGCTCAGTGCAACACAAGCAGTGTAATAGGTTTCAGGTCAGGTTTCCATAGCAACGGCAGTATCAGGAAGTTGCTGCCCCTTCCCAGAAGGCATTGCAAACAGGAAATGATGCGATGGGCCACGGCCAGGGCAGAGGAAGTGAAAAATGCATACAGCAGATATACAGTAGGTGCTGAGAAAAAAAAATATCCAATTCGTTTACAGTGCACAGTTTAGTGAGGGATGCTGAAGAGTTTTAAAATGGGTGGAACTCCACTTTAAGCCTCGTACAAACGGTTCAATTGTTGGCAGGGGATTGTCTGTTGACAGACCGTTGTCCTAAAATCTTACCATTAGTACACTCCTTTTGACAATTGTTGTCCAATTTTCCGCCAACAAATGTTGGGTGACATGCTAGTAAATTGTCGGTGGACAACGGTTTGACTTCAGATTTTCGTATGGTCAGTACACAAATCCGTCACACAAAAGTCGAAAGTACAAACATGCATGCTCGGAATCAATGCTCACCAAACACGAAATTGGCATAAGGGGCCCAAAGGGTGGCGCTCAAGAGCTGAAATTCCCAAAAAAAAAAAAAGAGCTGAATTTCCCCGCAGTACGTCACCACGTTCATGTTTGTGGCACGACAATTGTGTACCGTCAGTATGCAGGACGAGATCCTGGCACACGCCCTTTTGACAAAAATCAGACGCTCGGTTGGCCAACAATCGTACCGGGTGTACGAGGCTTAAGTCCATATTCGTCTTAAACAGAGCTGTTGCTAAACTATTTTGCACCCTAGACCAGAGCAGCTACCCTCCATTTTTTTTATTTTTATTTTTTTTTTACACAATTGAAGCAATACTGAGACACATTGCTCACTGGGACAGTGGCAGTGAAAAACTGGGGTGGGGTTTAATAGGTTCAAAACAGGGATTGGTAATTAAAAGCCAAATGCTGGCTGCTCCCCTGAAACAAGCCCAGCTACTTACACCCCCCCCCCCCCCCCCCCAAAAAAAAAAAGGTACAATTTTTTAAAAAAACATAGAAAATATTAAAGCAACAAATCCCAAAACTGCTAAATTTATTTTAATTTGCAAAAATAAGTTCCATAACATGCCAAAGACAGCCTGATCCAGCAGCCATGCACCACCACTGCTGCAGAGTGGCATTGTTTGGCTGTGACATTCGATCAGTGTAGGGTCCATTGCACTCTCCTTCCTTCCAGTGTGTGTTATGAAGGGGCGAGAGCTGGCCGTGTTATTTCATTGCGGCTGGGTCTCCAGCCACCAGCCCGGGAGGTATCCCCCTGCAGGCAGCGCTGCTTGTTTATAACGGGAGCTCTGTCTCCCACCTTCTGTCTGCAACTCCAACTATGCTGGCGCTAGCCCTGCTTTAAAGTGAGCTGCCTGGATCCTCATCGGGTTCCTCTTTGGTGCTCCTGGCCCCTCCCTCCTGTTGAGTGCCCCCACAGCAAGCAGCTTGCTATGGGGGCACCCGAGCCGAGTCAGAGCTCCGTGTGTCCATTCAGACAGGGAGCCCTGCCCAACCCCCTCTCTTCTGTTTGGTAACTGACTGACAGCCGTGGGAGCCAATGGCGCCGCTGCTGTTTCTCAGCCAATCAGGAGGATGGTCCTGGATGGCTAAGACACTCGTGGTCATCGCTGGAGAGAGAAGGGGTTTAGGTAAGTATGTAGTGAGTGCTGGGGCGGCTGCTACACACAGGTTTTTCTTATCTTGATGCATAGAATACATTAAGATGATAAACCTTCTGCCTTTACAGCTCCTTTAAGGCTTGTGTGTGGCTGGTGGCCCTATAGTGGTAGTGCCGGCTCTGGTCATACAGTTTGGCAGCGTGTTAAATCTTTTATTTTATCTGCCAAAAGTTGGTCACTACCCATTACAGTAAAATTTTGATGCCACAAAGAAGCAGTTGTTTAGTGTCTGGTAGCTGTATTGTCACTGTTGTAGGCAGACTGCTCATTAAAACACGATACCCAATAGCTGTATAAAGTGTATTTTTTTTTTTTTCTCCTTAGTTCCAGGTTTTCCTAAATCAGATAAACAGCTCCCTGGTGGACTCCAACATGCTGGTGAGATGTATTGCACTGTCTCTAGATCGGTTTGATAGCCAATCAGATGATATCAAAGGTGAGTAATTCACTTTGGCACCTTCCCCCTCCAATTCTGGGCCACTGGGCTTTGCACAGCTGAACTGAATGGGTTTGTGATGACTTTTCCCTCCCTTTTCAACAGTTGCAGAAGTTTTGTCTGAGTGTCGGTTGCTGTCCTATATGACTCAGGGGTCTGTGCAAATGTCTTTTCTCTTCCGACTTGTCAATATCATTCACGTGCAGACATTGACGCAGGTGAGAGACTAGGTTTAAATTGAACATTTAGTATTAAGATGCACAGAAAAAGCTTTTCTCTGTAATAAAGGTAACAGACTTTATGCGGCTCTGCTCTTAGCATGTTTACTTCAGGACTTTAGAATGGAGCACAGGTTAACTAACCCTGTAAAACTGAGATGGTAGTGGAGGTCTGTGTATCTAAAAAAAAATGTGATAGCACTGCTGAATAAATAAAATTTGATTGAAACGAAAAATCTTCTTGTATAGAGTGTGCTTCAAATTCCACTCTGAGAAAAAAGTGCTTCTCAGATAAACCAACAATCTGTGAGTAGTGCTCTCTGCACCAGGTGAAATGGCTGATCACCTCCTTCTTATACCTTGAAAGAGTCAAACTCGCTCACAAATAATTCCCATCAGGAAAAAAGGCTTCACACTGATCTTTAATGGTTCCCACCAAGGTCCTGCAGAGATCAAACATGTTTTGCACCTCGTATACTTCTCCTTTTAATCCCATGTTCACACTAGCGAGATCTTGGACATTGCATGTGGTTCACACCCGCACTGCAGGTGCCATTCACATGTATGTGGGATGAGAGTTCAGCCATACAGTTGTATGGCTGAACTCGCATTAAATTCGCAGGAAAAAGTGCAGGGACTTTTTTTGCCCCGTACTGAAATCGGATCGCATGGGTGTTCTCACCTATGCGATCCGATTCCTGTGCGAGTTCACATTGTGATCTGTGACACCCTCAGCGGTTCGCATAGGGCAGTGTGAACTGCCTGCGGGAGAGGAGCGATGTGGGAACCAACGCTGTAATCACGCTGGTTCCCGCATCGCATCAGTGTGAACCTAGGCTGAAGGTTGCCTCCGTGATGGTCGCCCATGGAGGCCTGTGACTGTGTATAATTGACACAGTGCATCATGTGAGAAGGGGTATAGAATTTGAGCATCAAAGAACAAAAATAAAAGTTTGATATTAACTGATTCACTTAACTATTTTGAGTTGTTAATTGCTTAACCACTTGACCACCGGAAGATTTACCTCCTTCCTTACAAGGCCATGTTTTGCGACAAGGCACTGCGTTAATTTAACTGACAATTGCGTGGCTATGTGACTCTGTACCCAAATAACATTTTGTTTTTGTTTTTTTTCCCCACAAATAGCATTTTTTTTTTTTTTTTTTATAGTATTTGATCACCTCTGCGGTTTTTATTTTTTGCGCTATAAACAAAAACGCTCCTCCAATTTTGAAAAAAATATTATGTACATTTTTTTTTTACTTTCTGCTATAAAACATATCCAATCTGTAAAAAATGGAATGTCTTTATCCGTTTAAGCCAACATGTATTCTGCTACATATGTTTGGTAAAAAATAATCCTAATAAGTTACAGCGTCTACAAACTACAGAATATTTTTATGGACATTTTTTTATTTCTTTTTTTCTTCTAGTAATGGTGGCGATCAGCCACTTATAGGTGGACAGTCGGAACACTAACTGACACTTTTTGGGGATCAGTGACACCATTACAGTGATCAGTGCTAAAAAATATGCACTGTCGCTGTGCTAATGACACTGGCTGGGAAGGGGTTAACAGCAGGGGCGATCAAAGAGTTAACTGTGCGCCTAACCAGTGTTTTTCTAAACTGTGGGAAATGCTTGTACTAGAGGAAGACGGAGATTTGTGTTCCTGCTTATCGGGTACACAGGGTCAATGTCATCCCCCCCCCCCCGACAGAACAGAAATCTGCCTTGTTTACATAGACTGCCGTTCTGTCTGTGTAATTAATAATCGGTGGGTATCGTATCCGCTGATCATCTCCCGCTGTGAATAATCGGAGCGGGTCAACACGCCCCGCCCCAACCCAGAAGTGCTGGATCATGTACTAGATACGTGATCCAGCACAGGAGAGCCTCCTTGCCGCTATATATATATATATACAGTTGGCAAGCAGTAATGGTTGAGATTTGACTTTCCAGCAACTATTTCACTTTTTTAGCATGTAGTATAGGAAATCTTAAAATGACTAAAACTGACACGTGTGCATTTCTCCTCCAGGAGAATGTCAGCTGCTTAAACACAAGTCTGGTTGTCTTAATGCTGGCACGGAGGAAAGGACGGCTACCCTACTACCTGCAGACTATCCGGGACATGGAGTGTGTGGAGAAATACCCAGGTTTTATCCTCAACAACTTCCACAGCCTGCTACGCTTCTGGCAGCAGCATTACCTCAACAAGGACAAAGACAGCACGTGTTTAGAGAATGTGAGTTTTACTTGATCCTTCATCAACTCTCCAACACTTATCACTTTTATTTTTAAGCTTTTGGTCATTTTTTGCTTGTAATAAAACAAACCTGCTCTAGATATGTGTATGCAGCCATTGCTAGGGTGATCAAGAGGGCCCGCCAACTGCCTAATCTCTTTCACGGACATCTGTTGTCTGTGTATGCAGTTTCAGGCCGGGCAACTGACAGCCAACAACTGTCAGATCTCAGGTGACCTCTGACACTCCGGCTAAATTGTTGGACTCGAGCGAGTAAGGTTAAAATGTGTTAATCTGTGGGCAACAGATTTTATTGCAGTCTGCCACTAGCATTAACACGGCCGCCTTTTCTATTCTCCTTTTACAAAATAATTTTATTATCTATTGATCCTGCCAGTAGATTTTTTTTTTTTTTGGCAGGGATTTTGCACAGAGCAGTCTTGATCCTCGGGTCTCTTGCTGCTGATCTTGGCTCCCCCAATAACAAGCCGCTTGCTATGGGGGCACTGGTGCAAGCTCGCTCCTGAGCCCTGCTCTGTGTTCATAAGACACAGAGCCCTGGCTCTATGCCCATGCATAGAATGCATGAAGGTAAAAAAACCTTCAGCCTTAAAACCACTTTAAATAGCCACTCAGAATATGGCTTTCCAGTAGGAATGAACTAGGCTACTACACATATTTGGTACAAACTGGCCAATTTCAGAGCAAAGGCCATGCAGCTTAGAGTAGGGCCACACATTGAAGATTGCTGGATTTGGAGTTAAAGGTAAAAAAAAATCTGGTGGGCAGCGTTCAGAAGGGAGGTTAGAATGAAGTTTAAAAAAACAAAAAAAAAACGTAGTTGTCCTTTTTTAAAGCAGAGCTAAACCCATTGATTTTAAAATTGGTTGTAAAGGCGGAAGGTTATAACACAACTTTTTGCAGCAGCCCCCTTAATACTTACCTGATCACGATCTCGATCCAACGATGTTGTACCAGAGGCTCGGTTGGCTGAAACACACAGCAGGCACCATTGGCTTGAATGTCCCCTACGACTCGGTTTGGGTGCCCCCATTGTAAGCTGCTTGCTGAAAGGGTAATCAGCAGGAGAGAGGGGCCAGGAGAGCCAGTGAGGGACCTGAGAAGAGGAAGATCTGGGCTGCTCTGTGCAAAACCATTACACAGAGCAGGTAAGTATAACGTGTTTGTTATTTTTAAGCAAAAAAAGTTTAAGGCATCAGTTTTAAGGCATGCGGTGAATGAGAACTGTCAGTTGCTTCTGCTCTCAGCTGAACTGTCAATTTCAGATAAAACCTAGGCTAAGATGGCCACTTCCTTCACTGTAAAGGATTAGAGGGTTTTGTTCCGCTTTAAGTCACAGGAAGCTGACTGTTGTAATCACCTCTGTCAGTGTTGTTTTTTTCTCCCAACCCCTGTAACAGAAACTTGTGCTAGCAGGTTTGTCTGTTACAGGAAGTGGAAAAATAACCAACAAGTAATATACTGTAACTATGTGACAGCCTGAATCCTATTTCATTTTTGATTTTGCCCATAGTTCTGCTGTGGGTACTGTAACTGCCAAGTGTCTACAAGGAGATGGGGCTTTGTCATTTTCAAAAATACATCCCCCCCCCCCCCCCCAACATTTTTTCACATTTTCATTATTCCTGCATGCCACATTTGCATGGACACGGCAGCCCATTAATTTGCACGTCCTGTGGGAAATGCTGGGAAAAGGTCGCTGAACCTTCTTCCAAAATGCAGCTGCAGGACAGCCACATGCTGTGGCACCATATGGTTTTTGTGCGCCTGAAAACTTTGTGTTTCAGACATGTGGGGGAGCCATTGGGAGTTAAAGAGCAACGTCTTTGGCTGTGGATGCCTGCAGGTGCAGGAACAGGTTCTTTACAGTGAGGGAAAAAAGTATTTGAACCCCTGCTGATTTTGTACGTTTGCCCACTGACCGAGAAATGATTAGTCTATAATTTCATTGGTAGGTTTATTTTAACCGTGAGTAACAAAAATATCCAGAAAAACGTATTTCAGAAAAGTTATAAATCGATTTGTATTTTAATGAGTGAAATAAGTATTTGATCCCCTATCATTTAGCAAGATTTCTGTCTCCCAGGTGTCTTCTATACAGGTAACGAGCTGAGATTAGAAGCACTCTCTTAAAGGGCTTGCTCCTAATCTCAGCTTGTTACCTGTATAAAAGACACCTGTCCACAGAAGCAATTGATCGGATTTTAATCTATCCAGAATGGCCAAGACCAAAGAGCTGTCCAAGGATGTCAGGGACAAGATTGTAGACCTACACAAGGCTGGAATGGGCTACAAGACCATCGCCAAGCAGCTTGGTGGTCCTGGAGTGGCCTAGCCAGTCTCCAGATATTAATCCCATAGGAAATATGTGGAGGGAGCTAAGGGTTTGTGTTGCCTCGAAACCTTCATGACTTGGACAGGATCTGCAAAGAGGAGATGTTAATTGCCTTCTGAGATGTGTGCAAACCTGGTGGCCAACTACAAGAAACGTCTGACCTCTGTGATTGCCAACAAGGGTTTTGCCACCAAGTACTAAGTCATGTTTTGCGAAGGGGTCAAATACTTATTTCACTCATTAAAATGCAAATCAATTTATAACTTTTGAAATGCCTTTTTTCTGGATTTTTTTTATTCTGTCTCACTGGTAAAACAAACCTACCAATAAAATTAGACTGATCATTTATTAGTGGGAAAATGTACAAAATCATCAGGGATCAAATACTTTTTTCTCACTGTCCATGCAATACCCACAGTAGTGTGAACCTAGCCTTATGCTTGCTGCCGGGAGTGATGCATTTTAACAGACTAAGTACTATTCTATGTCCAGTAAAACACGAAGCTGCTGGTGTATAAGTCAGTTTAGGCCACAGCAATTTGGCATTCTGAAATGCCTGTGTACCCGTTACTAGGGTTGTCCTGATACCACTTTTTTAAGACCGAGTACAAGTACCGATACTTGTTTCCAAGTACTCGCCGATACCGATTACGATACTTTTTTTTAATGTCATGTGACAGTGGCACGTGTGTCAGTAGTTTTTTGTTTTTAAAATTTTTTATTTTTTAAAATTATTTTTCTTTTATTATTTTTTACAATTTATTTTATGTGTTTTTTACAATGCGTTCTTTTTATAAAGGGGGGGGGGGGATTGGACAGTGTCAGTGTGTTTGTTTGTTTTTTTGTTTTTTGTTTTTTTTTATTATTATTTTTTACAATAAATTTATTTTTATTATTTATTGAAATTTTTTATTATTATTATTAGCCCTGTTGGGGGTCTTTGGTAAGATATCAGGGGTCTTAACAGACCCCCTGACATCTCCCCTTTGAGACAGGGAAAGGGACTGAGGACACAGGTTTCCCAGTCCCTTTCTCAGCAGCCTCAGCTGCACTGAAAATGAATGGAGAGGAGACAGTAGCTCCTCTCCATTCATTAACTGAGATATCGTACTCGCAGGTTACGGTGTTTCAATTATGTGAATGGACAGAGTCAGTTATTACTGACTGTTCATTAGCAAAAGGAAGGAGCCAGATTTACTGGCTCCTATCTCCGCTCTCCATCCTGAAAGATCGAGGGGGACACGGAGGAGAAAGGAGGGGGACACGGAGGAGAACGGAGGGGGACAGAAAGGAGGGGGACACGGAGGACAACGGAGGGGGACAGAAAGGAGGGGGACACAGAGGAGAATGGAGGGGGACGGAAAGGAGGAGAAGGGAGGGGGCAGCAGCACCGAGGGGGACATTGAGGGGGACAGAGGGGGACTGAAGGAGGATACAGGGACAGTCAGCGGTGATCGGTGCAGCTTTGGGTGCAGTTACAAGCACTGATTACCGCTGTGTAGATTTCACTATAGCAGCTAAAAGCCGGGGGGGAGAGAGAAGCGGAGAAACGGCTGTCAGGCTTTATTGTAATCTATACAGGGCGATCGGTGCTTGTAACTCTCCCTCCGCACGGATCACCCTGACTGTCCAGGTATCGGGTGAAGTATCGGAGCATTTGTCCGAGTACAAATACTCAGACAAATGCTCGGTATCGGGACAACCCTACCCGTTACCCAGCATGATGTAGGGCCAGTGATTGGCCAGTGAAGGGGGTTATTGTATATGGTGATGAAGCACACATTTAAGCACTACAACCTGATCGTGTATCTTCTGTCTGTTTTGCCAGAGTTCCTGCATCAACTTCAGCTACTGGAAAGAGACTGTATCTGTACTATTAAATCCAGACAGAACATCACCGTGTGCCATAGTAAGCTACATAGATGAGGCCTATATGGACGTGGACAGAGACTTCTCCGAGGACTAATGCCAAGCAGACAATTGTTTTCCTCCAAATGAACAAGATATTCAGATGAGGCGCTATGCAGTGTCTGCCCTAGGATGTCTAATGCACATGGAACGCGTAGTGTCTGCTGATAAAACTCTCCACAATATGCTACGTCTGTGCAATATATTCAGGGACGTCGTCATCCAATTAACCCTTTTTTTTTATTTCTTCCTTCAGGACAATTTGATTTTTTTTTCTTTTCCCTCCTGCCTCCATATATGGAAAGGTGTTTTTACACAAGAAGTGCCACAAAGGCCTAGCCTGGTCTTGAAACTAAAGATCCACCTCAGGATCTTCACAATTTTATAATTTACATTATTCTTTTTCATTTTACCAGCACCAGTAAGGAAAAGCGGAAGACAAACATGGTCGCCACAGTCACCTGGGATGGAACTGACTCGGTTTTGGTGTCTTCCCACTCACAGCAGGAGTGGGACACCGGCAATAATCGCAATGTGACAGTTTGATTTTTTTTTATTTTTTTTTTTTCCCCCACAACATTATTTAATTGGATGCTGCTCTAGCCTTAGATTTTCTTTTTTTTCAATTCTGGTAAAGGGTAAATCTGAATGGGATTCTGTTACTGTGTTTTTACAGCCTTTTGGGAGTACATTGGGGTATTCACTCTAACAGGGCTGTGATTGGCCGTTATTTTTCAGCCGCATGTATCGTCCCTCTGGTTGGAGAGTTCTCAGTACATTCTCTACTGCAAAGCCACTAGAGGGCAGATGAGGCAACCTTGTGTCCTGCAACCCTCTTTTCAGCATCCTTTCTCAGCCTGTTTACCTTGGAGGAACCCTTCAAATCATTTTAAGGACTCAGGAAACCTGTTTTAAAAATTAGTCTACCTACAGCTCATGTAACAGTAGTGTTGAGCAATGGGTTGTAGAAAGATTCAATTGAAACTAGTAGTTTGGCTTACCCTGGTGTTTGACACCCTGAGCAACCCCTTGCCTCTACAGAACAAAACAAATTTCATCAATGATCTGGAAGTTATAATTAATGATGGAAAAGAAACGGTAAATACCATGGTGTCCTCTAACGTTGGTGATCAGTTTAGACTTTAAAGAAAACTTTGAGAGCAACCAATGAATGAAGTACATTAATTTTTAATTGTATTTTTATCCCTTAAGGAAGTTCTCGGATTACAATAAAATACTGGGGACCATAAAGGAAAAAAAAAAAAGGGAGAAGTGAAATGTTCACAGTAAAGTGTCCATATTTTTAAAGATTTGTGTCTTTTTGTACATTTTTTTTTGGTTAAAGCAAACCTAAGGATATACAAGGGGGTTGGCTCCCTAAAGTCGGGGACAATTGGTGCCCAGACCTTTAAATGTCAACATTGTGGGGATCCCCAATATTGAGCACGCTCTGTATATTGATGCCTTGGGCTGTAAGCTGTGATTGTGTATCCTGCTCCTCTGCCTCGGCTGCAGAGCATCATGGGCACCGTTTCTGTTGTCTTTTGAGGCCCCCAGGATTCCATGCGGGATGTTGGGAGGTGGCCAAAGCACAAGTCAAGGGTAATGCTCAGAAGATACTCGTTTGACAAAGTCCTAGTTCAGTGTGGGATTTTAGAGGGGCTGCCAAAGCACAAGCCAAGGATAATGCACAGAGGACATCCTGCTGGCATTTTTAGTGTCTTTCCTTTTTAGGGGGGTTAAGCCATTTTTGTGTTTGTTGTTTTGTTTGTTACACGCGTGCCAGGCTCACTTTAGTGCTTTTTCACAAAACGCATTACTGATTGTAATTGTAATTTTATCGCCATCAGACACTATGCTGTTTGTGTTTTACAACTCGGGTGTTGTCTGGATTTTAATACGTGGCTTTCCCAACAGGCGGCTTTTTTTTTTTTTTTTTCACATGTATCAAATTCAAAACACCCTGATTTGAAGGTTTTGTTTTTTAATGTTGCATACGATCGATACGTTTTTTTCTCACCTTGAGACGGGGTCTATTTGTCATCCACAATTTTTTTTTTTTTTTTGTGCAGGTTTGTTATTGTTAAAATGCATTAATCTAAAGCATAAGTAATCAAATAAATTTAGTGTCCAGGGTTCAGTTAGTCCAATTTTCAGCAGATTAAAGCAGAGTTCTGCCTAAAAAAAAAAAGAAATAAAGATTTAAAGTCAGCAGCTACAAATACTGCAGCTGCTGACTTTTAAAATAAGGACGCTTACCTGTCCAGGGCGCCCGCAATGTCCTCACCCAAAGCCGACCCGTCCCTCGGCTCCGGGTGGAGGCGCCGGCACTGCTAGTAAGGAAATCAGGAAGTAAAGCCTTGCGGCTTCACAGCCTGGTTCCCCACTGCGCATGCGCAAGTCGCGCTGCACGTTCTGAGTGGTCCCCCCTGTCTTCTGGGACCTGTGTGTCTCCCAGAAGACAGCGGAGGGGACGGAGAAGGGGCAGGACATGGTGTAGATTGCCACGGATACTGTGGCGATCTTTCGCTGAAAGTGGGAGCAAATACTTAGATAAGATAGGTATCTGCTCCCCCTCCCCCCTGAAACGTGCCAAATGTGACACCGGAGGGGGGAGGAATCCAGACAGCGGAGGTTCCATTGTTGGGTGGAACTCTCCTTTAAGGTAAGCATGTAGGCAGCTTCTGCTGCTTCTCATTGTGAAAATGCTAGTTTCCTGGCTGTTTGTTCTTTAAAGAGTATTTCCACTTTTGCTGTCAGATTTGAGAAGACCTTGATATGTTTATGTTCTCATTCACACAGCATACCTTAAAAAAAAAATTCAAAGTAAGATGGACTAAAAGGTTTTCCATGGATGCTTCCCCGTCTGATCTGTTAATAAAATCTACATACAAAAAAAAAATACATAATTCTTGCCTTATGTTTTCTTCCTTAGTCGAAGGTCATTGCGGCATTTCTGAACAAGTTCAGGGTGAGCTTGTCCCAATAGAAAGGTTTAGCAATTGCTGAGATTCCTCTCAATGAATGTAAACCCAATATTTTATATTCGTGATATTCGCCTGCTGTTCCATGTACTTGTATGAGAGTCTCCTGTATGGCTTCCTCTGTGTGAAATCCCTGGTGTTCCTGCCAGTCCCTCTGCTTTCCTATAAAAATCTGACACTAGGCATGGGAGCACAGCGTGGTCAGTTTTCCAGAACTGAG
Organism: Lithobates clamitans; assembly: GCA_037952925.1. Classification (NCBI taxonomy): domain Eukaryota; kingdom Metazoa; phylum Chordata; class Amphibia; order Anura; family Ranidae; genus Lithobates; species Lithobates clamitans. The sequence goes on from JBBGZY010001682.1 coordinate 905,930, forward strand.
TCTGCTTGCCAATTAACAGATTTGTCCTGATATGCCCCCCCCCCCCACGCTCTGCACAGCCATTCACTGGGAAGATCACTGTACTACTGTTTTTTCCTCCCCCCAGCTCTTATGCAGCTGAGAACAGAGGGAATGTGATCACTTATAAAACCAAAAAAGTTATTTTATAATGTTTTTAATATGTATACACAAATGTTTTGGATTTCATTTCTATTTAGAACTGAATGGGTTGTTTTACAAGTTGATTGTTTACAGTCACTTTAACACACCATACCATTCACCCGCCATTCCACCTCAGCCAAGCAGAGGAAGCTTTCTATTCGTTGAGAAATTACAGCGCTCTCTGTTAATGGCTGAGCTGGTTTCACATGGACGTTCTCTGTAGTCCACATCGTCCTGCTCAGCAGAGGATCTCGTCCTGCTCAGCAGAGGATCTCCCTGCCGAGCAGGTGGATGACAGATCCATGTCTGGTCCGCTATGCAGAGTGGGCACAGCCCTGCTGCTCTCTATGGGGCAGTCAGCTGGAAATAGACCGCCTGTCAGTTTCTATCCGACTGTCATCCGATCTGCTGTTTTTGGCGGACCGAATCGGGTGTCAGCGCGGACACATGATAGACCTGATCAGGCAACCCGTGTGAAACCAACCCAACTCCATCCCGCTGTCATAACACAGTGCTGTTTATCGTATGCAGCCGAGGCTACATACACTTTATGCAACGCACACAGCTGCTGCATGTGTTGAAGTGAGAAGTTCACCTGGAACACCTTAGTCCAAATTAACTAGTTCACTAAAACCTAGAGATCTTTGTTGAACCTTTGTTGGGACAAGACCGTTCAAATCTAGTTTACAACTGATAATGAGATCTGCCAGCACTGTACAGGCCATGATAATTATGGCAAACACCGCTCCCCACCCCCCTATTAAGCAAAGAGAACCAAGTAGGATTTTTCAGTGCTGGAGTTATAAGAAAATGCAAGTAGGAATTTTACATTTTTTCTTGGCTATGTGATTTGAGAACATGTAACAAATATAAAGCAGGTGTTCTCCCAATTTTGGCTGCAAAAGTGGAAATCTATTTTGAATCCGTGTGCCACCTACCTGGAATAGCCACAGAAATTTACAAATATGCATAATTTGTTCCAGGTCGGTGAATCAAACCTTACTGAACCCAGCTTGGTCAGTGTAGTAGCCAGACCACCATCTTCACAAGGGGACTGGCAATGTCTGATTCCTCTATCGAGAAAGGTTTGCTTTGAACGCATTATGTGAAGATGAAATAATGGACCCATTAATGCCCTTTGGGCATGGTGACATGGTCTCTTTTTCTTCTTTTTTTTTTTTTTAATCAAACCATCCTTATTGAAGTTGTTTGCTTTTTGTAACCCAAAAAAAAAAAACATGGTCTCTTAAATCCCAATTCTTTTAATATATCAGCTGCAAACCAGAAAGCGCCCCCACCGCGTGCTCCCTTGGTAACCAGAAAGCGCCTACACCCTGTGCTGCCCTGGTAACCAGAAAGTGCCCCCACCCCGTGCTGCTCTGGTAACCAGAAAGCGCCCCCACCCCGTGCTGCTCTGGTAACCAGAAAGCGCCCCCACCCCGTGCTGCTCTGGTAACCAGAAAGCGCCCCCACCCCGTGCTGCTCTGGTAACCAGAAAGCGCCCCCACCCCGTGCTGCTCTGGTAACCAGAAAGCGCCCCCACCCCGTGCTGCCCTGGTAACCAGAAAGCATCCCAACCCCATGCTGCCCTGGTAACCAGAAAGCATCCCAACCCCATACTGTCCTAGTAACTAGAAAGCATCCCAACCCCATGCTGTCCTAGTAACTAGAAAGCATCCCAACCCCATACTGTCCTAGTAACTAGAAAGCATCCCTGCCCCATGCTGCCCTGGTAACTAGAAAGCATCCCCGCCCGTGCTGCCCGGGTAACCAGAAAGCGCCCACACCCCGTGCTGCCCTGGTAACTAGAAAGCATCCCAACCCCATGCTGCCCTAGTAACTAGAAAGCATCCCAACCCCATGCTGCCCTAGTAACTAGAAAGCATCCCAACCCCATGCTGCCCTCGTAACTAGAAAGCATCCCAACCCCATGCTGCCCTAGTAACTAGCAAGCATCCCAACCCCATGCTGCCCTGATAACTAGAAAGCATCCCTGCCCCATGCTGCCCTGGTAACTAGAAAGCGCCCCCACCCTGTGCTGCCCTGGTAACTAGAAAGCATCCCAACCCCATGCTGCCCTGGTAACCAGAAAGCATCTCCCTACCCCGTGCTGCCCTAGTAACCAGAAAGCATCATAAGGGCGCACATAACTTGCCACAAAGCAAATCCTACATTTGAGAAATGTCAGGTGGATGCTGAATTTGACTGTTTCCAGGACATTAAAACTCCTATTCATCGTCCCTCCCCCAGCAATTAGTAAACATCACACCTTAAATAGCAGCTTCCACCAGAGGCTTCTCACAACTTTGCTTTCTGAATTTTTTTGTTAAAAACCGGTCCAGATTTGCTTCATTGGTCAAGAATAATATTAATCTTCACTAAAACCCCCAGTGAGGGCTGACCATGGCTTCTGAATTCTGCAATAATTTGTTGACCTGGCTTAAATTCACATTTTTATTGTGTGTTTTTTTTTATTTTGTAGTCTTTAGCTTCATAATCCATTATTTTAAACCAGCAATGAGTGAAAGGATCTCCATTGTTTTATGATAAGCTGAGATCTTTTAAATTCTACACAGAGGTCAGTCTGATCCGCTCTGATGTCACATTGGAACAGACTATTTTTTAATAGCATTGTACTCTGGTGTGCCCTTCCGTGTGTGTTCTTCTAACACAACTTGTGTATATAATATTTTTTTTTTGTTGTTTTTTTTTTTTAAAATCCGTACAGTCTGTTCCGAAACCTTGAGTATTTTTTTACTGGGAGGCTGTATTTTTAACATTCGATTGGCAAAAGTCATGGTGGAGTTGTTGCCAAGGTAAAATGTATCGCCATACGGTTCGTAATCTTCAGTCTGTTAAGTTCTGCCATTTTTGGTCTCCATTGTATTTTGGACCCAGTGGTCTCCATTTCCAAACACTGTCAAGCATTGCCCTCCAGTTGCTGTAAATCCCTGTGAAAACTGATGTCTGAAAAGCCGTGTGCTATGACGAATGCTGTCGGTTACTGTATGGTATTGGGTACACTGATTCTAAACTGAGCGTTTTCTGTAACCCTCATTCACTTTTTTTTTTTTATTTTTTTTTTTAAAGACTCCCCAACATTCAAAAGAGAATTTTCACATTTCCTCCTCTCGATCTGATGTTTACGTACAATTTATTTTTGACCCCACCAGGAATATTTTGGTTTGTTTGATATATAAATATATATATAGGTTACTTGTGTCTTAGAAATTATGTAAATAAAGAGCTGCTTCTAATTTATAACCTTGACTTGTGTGTTGATTGACGTTGCATTATCAAAGCACCCTGCTCATAGCAAACATGGATTTTTCCTTTTAGTTTTGGATAGCGTGTGGTTGGTATGCACCAATACCAGTTTTTTTTTGTTTGTTTTTTTTAAGATTACCGATTACTTTTTCTCAAGTACTCGCCGACACCTAATTTTAGTATCGTGCCTTTTTATTTATTTATTTTTTTTAGTAGTTTTGTTTTTTAGACTAATGAAAAATGAGTACCCTGGTGGTATAGGAGTAGAGCACTTGCCAGAGCTTCTGCGGTCCAATATCTGGGCTCACACTGCCGCAAAGTTCTCCTGTGTCTCTTTCCATAAGACCGGGTGCACATAAACTATAATGTCAAAAGTATTGGGACTTCTCTGCTGCACCCCTTCTAACGTTTTTAGTCCCAGAAGGCGGTACGGCACTGTTACTTTAACTGCCAATTGCGCGGTCGTGCAATGCTGTACCCAAAAAACATTTGTTTTTTTTCCCCCACAAATGGAGCTTTCTTTTGGTGGTATTTGATCACCTCTTCCCCCCCCCCCCCCCCCCCGCTATAAACAAAAAAATGTGAAAAAAAAAACTACTTTTTTACTTGCTGCTATACAACACACCCAATAAAAATACTTAAATCTAATTTTTCATCAATTTACGCCAATATGTATTCTGCTACATATTTTTGGTAAAAAAAGAAACCCAATATGTGTATATTGATTTGCGCAAAAGTTAGGGATAGATTTATGGCTTTTTTTTTTTTTTACTAGTAATGGCAGCGATTTGCGATTTTTAGCCGGACTGTATCATTGTGGCAGACGAATCGGACACCTAACTGACAGTTTTTACTCTTTTTTTTTTTTTTTTTTTTTTTTTTTTTACAGTGATTTAGTGCTAAAAATATGTTCTGACATTGTACTAATGACACTGGCAGAGAAGGGGGTTAACATCAGGGGCAATCGAAGGGATAAATGTGTTCCCTGGGAGGGGTTTTACTGTATGGGGGATGGGGTGCCTGGGACAACACTCAGATCAATTTTCCTGAATAGCAGAAAGACAGGATCTGTGTATCATCACACAGAATGGAGATCTGCCTTGTTTACTTTGACAGATCCTTGTCCTGTCCCAAACAGAAACGATCGCTGGTGGACATCGAGTCCGCCGGACCCGCTTATTGGCTCCCCCCGCTGGCCAATCGGCGTGTGCCCGCAGACCACCGTGTACTAGCCCGACTTACGCCTACGGCGATTTGCGCAGCCGAGCCAACCTGCCACAGTATAATTGCGACGGCTGGTCAGTAAGTGGTTAAAGTGGATGTAAACCTGATTCAAGAAATTTGAGCTGGGCACATATATCTGCAGTGTTTTTGTTATCCCTCTTCAAAGCACTATGTCCCATAGCTGCCTCCTGCTCCTTTCTTCTGTTATCAGTCTGATAACTCCTAACAAGACTGAGATAAAAACAGCCTGAGTTTTGTGTTGGGGAGGGAGCTATAAATTAGCAGAGCCCTGAACCATTCAACCATCAGCTCTAAAAGTCTCCTCTTATGAGGAGAGGGGGTGTGTGCCTTTCCTCCAATCAGCTGTCTTGGCTGTATGCCCAGACTTCACTGCAGTGTTGAACAGGAAGATAAAATCTCCAAACAGGAAGATAAAATCTCCTAACAGGATGTGAACTTTCCAAACAGTGTTTAAAGATGAAGACCATAGATATACATGTAAAACTTATGTAGGGAGATTTGTTTCCTCTCTGTGTATCATCTGAGGCTGTTCTTCACCCGGTATATGTGAGGATTTACAGCCACTTTAATGTGCTGCTCCGTCCACCATTCACTATTGCGCCCCACCCACTGCACCCCACCACTTCTCCATTCTATCCCACATTCCAATAACCACATCCTGGGTTTATGCAAGACAATGCTGGGAATCTGCTAAGAGCACAAAGTGGAGGGTATGGGTGTGGCCTCAGGAGGAATATCCCTCCCACCCAAAAATGACTTTCCCTCAGACTGGAGGCTTGGCTGAGAGTTGTTAGTCCTTCCAACCAATCAGCCCTGCTGCTGCTGGTAAGGTTATCTGCTTCCCTCTGCCCACCCAGAAAATTTGTAGCAAATAATTTAGAAAATAAGTTCCCCTAGGTGCAGTGTTGGAAATCTGTGCCTATTAGGTGCAGAATTCTGGCCTAGGTGAAAGCTGTTTTTAAATTCTTTATTCCCCCCCCCCCCCTTTTTTTTTTTTTTTTTTGTGGGGTTCTAATACACGATTTTGTCAAAAGTATTGGGACGCCTGCCTTTACACACACATGAACTTTAATGGCATCCCAATCTTAGTCTGTAGGGTTTTTGTAGGGTTTTTTTTAGGGTTGAGTTGGCCCACCCTTTGCAGCTATAACAGCTTAAAACTCCTCTGGGAAGGCTGTCCACAAGGTTTAGGAGTGTGTCTATGGGAAGGTTTGACCATTGTTCCAGAAGCGCATTTGTGAGGTCAGGCACTGATGTTGGATGAGAAGGCCTGGCTAGCAGTCTCTGATCTGATTCACCCCAAAGATGTTCTATTGGTTTTACTGGCAGAAACAGTACCCACTTTATATATTCATTTAAAGTCCCGTGGTGAATCCTTAGTTTTATTATATGTTACAGGGATAGAAGTGTGTTACTGGGGACACCAGACCTTCCCCCTTTTCTATTTGGTTGAGGTCAGGACAGTCGAGTTCCTTCACCCCAAACTCACTCATCCATGTCTTTATGGACCTTGCTTTGTGCACTGGTCCAAATAATTTGGTGGTGGAGGGGGGATTATGGTGTGGAGTTGTTTTTCAGGGGTTGGCCTCTTAGTTCCAGTGAAGTGAACTCTAAAGGCGTCAGCGTACCAAGACATTTTGGTATTTTCATGCTCCCAACTTTGTGGGAACAGTTTGGAGATGGCCCATTTCTGTTCCAAGATGACTGCGCACCAGTGCACAAAGCAAGATCCATAAAAACATTGATGAACGAGTTTGTGCTGGAGGAACTTGAACAGGTTTAAGCTTACAGTATTATCCCAGACTTCTACTTTAAGGGTAAATGTATTATAGTCCCTTCTGAGTGTTTCCTTGCTTTACTATGAGGATATTCATTTAAACAGACAACACCAGTCATTGTGCCTCAATAGATTTTATTTAACTTCAGGGATGGGGAGGAAGGAAGGAACAGGCAGAATCGGGTGGTTCAGCTGTTGCAGCTGTCTGTGGAGGGATTGTGAAGTCTCATTCTTCAAACTGCCAGGATAGAAAAAAAAAGTGTTAATTTTACAGCAAATATGATAGTTATAGTTAATGTGTTAAAATTCTGCTACCATAACTGCTTGAAATATTTAAAAATTGCACTATCCACTGCACAACAGATGTCAGACTTAAAGTGGAACCTCAGGATTTTTTTTTCTTTTGATTAAAGAGATATGAAAGGCAATTAAAAAAAATAAATAAATAAACAAACATGTCGTATTTACCTGCTCTGTGTAATGGTTTTGCACAGAGCAGCCCGGATCCTGCTCTTAGGTGTCCTGCCAGCGCTCCTGGCGAGTGCCCTCAGAGCAAGCAGCTTGCTGTGGGGCACCCAAGGAGGCCCACTACCGAGCCTCTGCCCTGCATGTCCGTTCACACACAGCTGTGGTTTGGCCCTGCCCCCTCTCCTCATTGGCTCACTGGCTGTGATTGACAGCAGTGGGAGCCAATGGCTCCTGCATCTGCCAGCATGGAGGCGAGTCCCAGGAGAGCCGAATCACGATGGGGCTCTGGTAAGTATATATCTGGAGGGGTGGCTGCTGTACAGAGGTGTGTGTTTTTTTTTTTTTTTTCCCCCTGCATGAAGGTAAAAAAAAACCTTAAAGCGGAGTTCCACCCAAAAGTGGAACTTCCGCTCATTTGTCTCCCAATTGTGTCACAATTGGCACCTTTTGGGGGGTGGGGGAGGGGGGGACAGGACACCTGTCTTTGACAGGTATCCTGTTCCCACCTCCGGGAGTTCGGGACGCGGCCTGTGACATCACTGCGAGGCTCCCTCCTCCTTTCCCTGTCGCTGGGCCAGTAGGAGCGAGGAGCAGGGCCTCGCGCATGCGCAGTAGGGTTCCCGACGTGAAGCCGTAAGGATACACTGCTGGGTACTCTTACCCGCAATGGCGGTGGCAGCACCCGACAGCTGATGGAAACATCAGCTGCGGTGCCAACATTGCGGGACTCCTGTCCTATTGTTAAAAGTCTGCAGCTACAGTATGTGTAGCTGCTGGCTTTTTATTTTTTGGGGGCGGAACACCGCTTTAAGTGCTGCGCTTCTCTCTCCCCTCACAGGACTTAGAGGCATCAGCGATAGCCATTGGTGTTGCTGCTGTCACTCAAATGCTGTGGAGGTGGGCGGGCCACGCTGTGTATGTCAATAGGTGTACATAGCCTGGCTCGGGGGTCAAGCCCACAAGTGTGCCCCCAGAGCAAATGGCTTTCTATGGGGGCACACAAAGGCTAGTAGGATCCAGGACCACTGGTGGGGGGGGACCCCAGAAAAGGGGGATTGGGGCTGCTGTGTTCAAAACCATTGCACAGAGGTATAACAGGTTTGTAAATGTTCAAGTGTTTTTTTTAATCACTTTAAAGCACAACTGGTATAAAGGTACAGTTGTCCTTTACTATAAAGGAACCACAGTGTGTGTCAGGGTAGATGATGTGTGGAATACATGTAGTGACTGGGGAGCAACAAAACTACATCTTTTCAAGTCATGGGCAGCCAGTAAGTACATTGGCTCTATAATACAGTGACAAGGTTACGTTAAGTTGGCCACACATGCTACAAGCTTAGAGCTACCAAAACTCTAATAATTAATAACTCAAAAAGACGATTGTACAACCAGAATGTAGCATGTGTTGGTGGGTTTAGGGCCTGTTCACACCGGGAAATGTCATACAACATCATGGTGTGGCGTTTTTGCAATACCCTATTCTGCTGTCAGATCTGTTTTCATCCCTCATCACAAGGCATTGGGAATTTTGAATGTTGGTTACAGCTTACCTGGGCTGAGTCCTGTAGTCTGTGTTTTCCTAACACGGAGTAAACCCCCCCCTGCAAAGAGGAATCAACATTTCTGTATTAGTTGGGGCAACAGCACCAAAAATAACAGCTCAGCTTAAAGTATGTAAAGCTAAAAATATTCATTTTTGATTGAATGTTGAAGTGTTAAAGCCACGTGAGGTTTTTTTTTTTTTTTGCTGTTTATACCCCTTATTCCAACTGGGTGGCTATTTGTCACTGGAATGGGGGTGAAGCAAAATCTAGCAATGGGGACAGTGGTTTTGGTGACAGCTGTCTGATCACCTAACCCTGCTATAAACTTTAAACTCAACATCTTTATTCCTGACTTGTCTGTGTTCCTTGGCCTTCATGATGCTGTTTATTCACTAAGGTTCTCTAACAAACCTCTTGAGGGCTTCACAGAACAGCTGTACTTGTACTGAGATTAAATTGTACACAGGTGGACTCTATTTACTAATTAGGTGACATCTGAAGGCAATTGGTTCCACTAGATTTTAGTTTGGCTACTTTTACACTGGGGTGGTGAGAGTGTCGGGGTTTTAGAGGCTCTTTACTGTCGTCTTAGCGGTGCTTTTCAGCCGCTAGCGGGGCGCTTTTAACCCCCTCTAGCGGCCGAAGAAGGGGTTAATACTGCTCGTGTAGCGCTGCTGCCCAAGCACTTTGGCAGCGCTGCCAACTCATTCCAATGGCCAGTATATACACTGCTCCCGCACTGCTCCAAAGATGCTGCTTGCAGGACCTTTTCTAGCGTCCTGCAAGCGCACCGCTCCAGTGTGAAAGCACTCGGCCTTTCACACTGGATTGACAGGAGAGGCTCTTTACAGGCGCTATTTTTAGAGTTAAAACCGCTGTAAAGCACCTCAGTGTGAAAGTGGCCTTAGGGATATCAGAATAAAGGGGGCTGAATACAAATACACCCCACACTTTTCACATATTTATTTTCCTTCCACTTCACAATTACGTGCCACTTTGTGTTGGTCTATCCCATAAAATACATTTACGTTTTTTGTTGTAACTTGACAAAATGTGGAAAATTTCAAAGGGTATGAATACTTTTTTTTTTTTTTTACAATTTTCTTGTGCTCCATCCTCACCTTGTCTTGTTACAAAGGAAAAATGTACTGGATCTGAGTGATCCCTGGGCTAGAGGAGACTCAGTAAATGCTTCATCCTGCCTGCAGCAAATGGATGACATCGTTCTTTCCTCTCAGTCAGGCAAAGTTACTTTTGCCTGGAGCCCCAAAAAATGCCTTCTATTGATAGTTTTTCCTTTTTATTTGTAAATTATAGTATTCCTGTATGTTGTGACATGTACTTGAAAATGTACGGATGGGGCCTTTTTAAATGTGTAACCTGTCAATCAAAACATCTATTGATTTATTGAGATTAAAGCGACTCCTACATACAGGGTCACTTTAACCCTTTCATGATCCCAGGACCTTGAAGCCTTATTGTGCATACCAAATGTGTCTACTTCAATCGTTTTCTTGTTATTTAAGGGTCCTTTTGAGGGGTTTTTTTGGTCAGTTTAAAAAAAAAAAAAAATACCCTGCAGCGGTGTGTAGGCTGATAAATACTGTAATTGCATTGTAGCCGATGTGGGTTAGAATCTACATAGCTTTAACATTAATAAGCAATACACAGGTACATCATTACCCGCTTATCACCTTGGTAGAAACGACTTCTCTAGTCCGCGCACGCAATTTATTGACTTGCGCCTCTGCGACATCAGCGCGCTCCTCTGCATCATCAAGTTCATGTTGGACCTTCCTGTACTTTACAAGGCTGGAGTTGGCCTGAGTCTCCTGTTAGGAATAGTGGACAAAAGTCTGTGAATTGTCTGTACTAAAAATGAACGAGCCACCACTTCCCATAAAACATAAGTTCAATCAGCACAATGTTAAAATGCAATGGTCAAGGTAGATGTATGACAAAGTACACATTCTGAGTAGCATTTCCTGGACTAATGGTTACTTTGAGCTCTATTTATCACATATGAACAGAGCTGAGTTAGCACATAGGATGAAGCTACATCATCAATGTCATATATAGCACATATGAGTTATAGAGGGCTACGCAATCCCAAGACCTTTTTGTACTCCTGCTGTTATTACTTGTCTTTGCTCAATAAAGCTTGTTAACCTTCTCCTGTGGGCCTTCGCCTAGGGCGGAGGGGTTAGAGAGATGCACTACAAAGCCTTAAAAGGTACAAATTGTGATCTATGTACTATTTTTGGTCCAACGCTGGACATCTGTGTCTACATTTAAAAATAAAACTGTAGGAGGAATGGGATGCAAGGGATGTCAAGAGGAGTCAAAACTTTTTTTTTGTAGATGAGGACACAAGAAGCCATCTCCACTTTCTCTTGTTGGTCTGTGTTGTCAACGAGTAGATGTGACTGTAGGACAGACTGAATGCGGTCTCCAATAGACCATTCTAGTGGTGTTCTTTTGTTGAACATACACATGCTGGGCCAAGACACCGACCTCGGGCGTCATGCTGTGGGGGGGCGCAAGCCTTCTTTACTTTTGCAATGCCCACCCGTCTCCTGCACTGTGCAGAATGGAGCTGTCAAACTGCAGATTACTATGAGATTTTGTCTGTGTAATTGAGCAGAGCGCCTGGCTCTCACTGAGCTCTGGTCTTGCTCTGCATTCATTTATTATTGGATTTTGGTACATATTTAGATTGTCATAAGGGACCTTTATTTTCTACTTCAAAGTCTCAAAAAAAAAAGAAGGGAGAGTTTTTTTGATACAGAGACTTTTCATGTCAATTCTTTAAGTAAATAAATCTCTTCTTTTTCTACTAGCCAATTTTGTGTGGGTATACTGCCTGTGGTGCATGGACAGTGGACAAGCCTGGTCCATTCCTGGCATCATACTCTTATTATTATACAGGTTTTATTTAGCACCAACACTTTGCACTACTCTTTACAAAATAATAGGAGGCTTCATTTACAAGGCAATTTAGTGAATCTGTAAGATATTGAGAATGGAGCCAGATGCTAGGACAGTAACTCCCATGCGCGAGAAAAAAAAGAGTTAGGCAATGGCCACCAAATAGCTGAATAAAGAAGATGCTGGTCTGGAAGATATAAATGGCAATGGGGCAAGGACAGTGAATTTGGATAGGTCAACTCTGGAGAAGAGCAAACTAGGAGGCAACTATTCCAAATTGTACAAGTATGTTGTGTATATTTGCACGTTTATGGAAGGTGCCATTCCACCAACTGGCACGTTTTTTGCTCTCTGAATGTCACTGCCCAAGTAATTGGTGAAATACAGTAGAAAAGTGGTGAAAATATGCACCAAGCTTTACCTTCTTATACAAAATATCTCTTTAGCTTTTACATAGGTTTGTTATTACTTACAGCCTCCTCTGACTGGCGCTTGTAGCTCTTAACTTTCATCTGGAGTTTGTCTATCAGGTCCTGCATTCTTGCCAAATTCTTCCGGTCTTCTTCAGTCTGCAATAAGGACAGGACAGAAAATGATCTCACTCTCTAAATATGCTTTAGAATGTCTGGTTTTCTTATGGACTTTATGGAGCATCATTTGCCTAAGAAGCTAAACCTCATTTTAGAAGAAGCCTTTCAACTTTCCAGTTCTGAAGAAAACAATGATCTCCTCTGATCGGCTGTAATCGGGACAACAGCTTTGAAATGGACCATTTTGTACTAGTGTCAGCTGTAGAGTTGGGGTTAAGGTTGAGTTTAAAGGGAATTTGGCAAGAAATATTAATGAAGGTTACAATTGCTAACCTTGCCCTGTGAAAATAATTCCCTGGTTGCCATTCTGGTGCTTTGTCTTTAATGCTGTTAAGTTGCTGACCCAGAACACATATAGATGAAGGTCGTTTTGGGTCCATGATTTAAAAGCATGCTATGGCTGTCCTCCTTCATAAGTATCTCACTTTAAGATTTAGGAAGAAAGATCATGGTGTCTTTATGCTGTCACACTGATTCAATGACATCAACTTCTATTTATCTCAGTGTGGGATTTCTATAACCCACAAATCAGGAAAGTTGAGCCCTTCATATCTAAGAGAAATCACTATTGGTTGGGAACCCAGAAGATAATTCCTGGCTACCATTGTTAGAGCAGTGACTGTGGGTCTACTCTAAGGCCCCTTGCACACGGATGCCTCAGTTAGGCAGACTCTGCCTGCTCAGCGGGAGATCACTCCACTGAGCAGGTGGATGACAGGCCCGTCTCTGCTCACTATGCAGAGCTGAGACGGACACAGTCCCGCTCCCCTCTATGGGGAAATCAGGTGAAAACCCACTGCCAGTCTGTGTTTATCCAATCCGCCAGACAGATGGAAAATAGGACCACCATCAGTATTCCGCCGCTCCATAGGGGAGAGTGCAAGGTCCGATCTGATCTGACAGCCCATGTGAAAGGGGCCTTAGGCAGGACTTTTTATTTTTTTATGTTTCCTATTACGTTTTTACCTGATAGGTGAGTTCCTTTATCCTCCGCTCGTACTTTCGAATTCCTTTCTGAGTTTCAGCGTTTTTCTTCTGCTCAATCTCCAGCTCCCCTTCCAGCTCTCTGACCTGTAATAATATCAGTAATGATATGAACACATATACCAAACACTGAAGAGCATTTAGAACATGCTTCATTAAAGTATAACTAAAGGCAAAACTTTTTTTTTTTTTTTAGTTTTGGATAGAGTGGAGATGGATTAGAACACCTGTCAGTTTTTATTGTAGTCTGTGCTTCCCGTTAGGGACATTCACCCTCTCGATTTGTCCCGTTTACCATTATCATTGAAAGTAAAAGAAAATCCCAAATTTTGGGTTATCCCCCAAAAAAGTAATAGACTGGAAATCCTTCCAATGGAGACGCTAGTTCTGGTGACCTGGGGTCTCCAAGAAATTCCCTTAATTTGCAGGGATTTTCTCTTACTTTCTGTTTTGGCTATGGGACAGGAAGTGAAGGTAAATCTCCATATTAGGACACAGATGGCGAAAAAAAATAATAATAATCTGACGTGTTATAACTATCCCTTGCTCTATCCAAAAATCCATAGTTCTATTTTAACATGGGTGAGTATTTAGGATAATACCACTTGCTGAACCTTTAATTCCTTCATGTTCTTCATAATTACTTCATGTTCTTCATAATTACACAGGATAAGTAAAGCTTTATACATATATAATATATTATATTTTCTTTTTTAATTTCCTTTCGATTTACCTTCAACTATGTAGTGCAAGGGCCTGCCTGACTGCATACAAATTGAAAGTGTTTAGGTTTGACCTCATATTATATGGTTTTGGTAAGTCTAAGGCTGGGTTCACACTATTGCGATGTCAGACATTGCATGTGATTCGCATTGCTGTGCACATCACATGCGATGTCTGTACGATGCAAATTCAGCCATACAAATTGTGTGGCTGAATTTGCATTGCGTTTGGACCAAAATGGGGCAGCACCCTTCTTCTCCCCCCCTCCCCCCCCACTGGAATCAGATCACATGGGTGTTCACACTTATGCAATCCGATTCCTGCACCATTTGCCAGCTCGCACTGCAATATGCATGATCTGCGGGTGTCATTGACTTTCCTTTGACACCCACAGCAGTTCGCATAGGGCAGTGTGAACTGCCTGCGAGTCCTATGCGAGGCTGGGACCAGCACTGGAATTGTGCTGGTTTCCGCATCGTGCTAGTGTAAACCGGCACTTAAGGAAAATTTGTACGAGAAAAAAAATTTATAATGTATTACCAGCCTAAACACGATCAGAAAATCGTACGAAAAATACAGCTTTCTACGCGATCATGCGATAATCTGATCGTTCGTACACAGCTTTTGAGTGCCGATCACGACAATTCATGCAAAATTATCCGATGGAGCAAGTATGACAATTTTTCTCGTATGATACCAGATCGTACGATTTTCGTTTTAATTAGCACAATATTTGTCCGAAAATACAATACATCAAATTTTTTAGTAACTGCTTTTATTTTTGATATAAGAATGCAATAAAAAAAATAAAAAATAAAAACAGGTTATAGACTTTGATGGACAGAGTTTCCTAGTATGTAGGTACTCCAGGTAAACTTTGTACACGTAGCCATTAAACTTGATACATATATAAAACAGTTTAGATAATGGTGTTGCTTTAACCCATATAAAACGAGTATAGCTGCTGTTGTTCTATACATGTTCCTTATGTGTATTTGACACTCAGAATGTCAGGAAAATGAGCATTGGTATGGATCCCTGATTTAAGACCCCTTTCACACTACACGCTGGCCGTTTAGCGCTAAAGCACCACTCTTTTTAGCGGCACTTTAGCTCTGTATGTAGCGGGGCTTTTCGGCCGCTAGCGGGGTGCTTTTAACTCCAAAAGCGAGGTTAAAAACTCCTGTTTTGTGGAGTCTTCAAATTGCTGCCAATTCATTCCAATGGGCAGGGTGTTTAGGACAGGGCGTTTTGGGAGCACTAAATACAGCGCTCCCAACCCGCCCCAAAGATGCTGCTTGCAGGATTTTACATAACGTCCCACAAGCGCACCGCCTGAGTGTGAAAAGTCACACTGGAATGAATGGGAGGCAGTTTTCAGACGCTTAGCAGAGGCTATTTCCAGAGCTAAAGCACTTGAAAACCGCCCCAGTGTGAAAGGGGTCTAATAAAACACAGCAAGATGCTGTACACCTGTGCATTTGGGAGTCCAAAGTCGGTGGAATAACAAGGAATAAAAGTTGTTTGGAGAAAAAAAATACAAAATCCTGGAGAACATGGCCATGTGGCCTGTTAAACTCACATTATTGTCTCATCGACTCTGGAGCTCTTTGCTGCACTAAGCAGAGAGAGCTCCATGGGGTACAAGAGGCTGCACATCACAGCCCGTTTTTACAAAGAGGACATTAGTGTGCGAACCCCAGCAAAGCAAAATGAAGAGCAAATAACCATTTTGTACTGACCCGATATTGAACCATATCTTGCAATATGAAAAGTATATTTAAAGATCACTATTGTAAATAGTCATGGTTACAGACCATTATGAAGTGTGCTATAGTTGTTACTTCTGTCACATTCTACATAGTATGAAATACATGAGGAGCTAGAACACACAAAAAACTTTCACACGCAGAGTCAGAAAATATGATAGAAAGATTTCACTGTTGGAGTATCAAAAATATAGTGTATAAGAAACCAGAGGCTGATTTAGCCCACCAAGCTCCGTCGATTATTAAAATATCCCTGTTGAGTGGGTTGAGAATTTAGATAGGGGTCTCCAAACTTTCTAAACAAGAGGCCAGTTTACTGCCCTTTAGACCTTTGGGGGGGCCTGACTGTGGCCCCTGGGAGTAGAAAATGGAATATAAATCTATAGAATAATGCCCCATTGATGGTGTCAATGAGACGAAAAATGTACCATCTTTGGTGTCCGTGGAGGAATAGTTCCTCATCATTGCTGTCAGTGGGAGGAATAGTGTCCAAAGGGCCGGATCCGGCCCCTGGGTCGCAGTTTAGAGACCACTGGCAAACATGGAAATAAAGCAGGGAAAAATCAGGTGACAAACCTTTGCTTCTAGCTTTTGGATCTGTTTCTTTCCTCCTTTCAAAGCAATTTGTTCAGCCTCATCAAGACGCATTTGCAGGTCTTTGATTGTTTGCTCCATGTTCTTCTTCATTCTCTCTAAGTGGGAACTGGTGTCCTGCTCCTTCTTCAGCTCCTCTGCCATCATGGCTGCCTGAAGAGGGTGACATGAACAATCTATTTAAACCAATGCTTGATCCCAGTTTAAACTTGAGCCGTATTAGTGCGCTTGCAACAGAAACAATTGAACGCTCTCAATTTTTTTTTAATAGCACTAACATCCAGTTTTTCAGGACAAGCTTTGTATTCCCTTCTTCAAGGTCCAAGCAGTACTAATACACAAAGTTTTAGCAGAATGTTAAGTGAGACAATCTCTAAGGAAGAGAAAATAAAAAAAAAAAAATCTATCAATCAACTTCTTTACAACTGCCGTGTTGGAAATTTTCTGCTCAATCAGTGACGCTGGCAGCACTGATAAGTGAATTCTAATGGTTGGGAAGTTTTGCCTGCTGTCAGAATACAAAGGCTCAGTGGGCTCAGTGGGGTCTGAGTAGTGGTGGAGTAGTCTTCTTTTCTGGTGAAGTAATTTCTTTTTTTTTTTTTTTCTTTTTCGTTCAACCCACTGGTGATTGAATGAAAAAAAAAAATTAATCATCTGTGGGCTGCCCTAGTGAGATGAGGAAAGGAGAGCACTATGGACTGATAATGGTGAAGAGTCACAGAGGTGAGAATGGTAAAACCCCAATTTATAAAAATGTAACTGAAGCAATCTTAAGTTTTGTTAATATCACTGAAAAGCAAGATGCTGCCAAGACCTTTTGGGTGACTTTTCAACTGGTTGCCCAAATCAGGTGCAATTCAATATTTCATAACTTGGACTAAACTAGCCATATCTATTTTTCTGTAGATGGAACATGGTGGCAAACAAAAGGTTCTAGTAACCATGTCCACTGTTCCTTCCTTTGTCCCATATGATATACTTCAGGTTCATTTTCCAGCCTTTCCCACAATGAATCTATGGAAGTAGAGTGTTAAATCGGTTTCTTACATCAGTAATGGCTTTCTTGGCCTTTTCTTCTGCATTCCGGCATTCCTGAACTGCTTCCTCCACTTCAGAGCTTAACTGAGAGATGTCAGCATCCAGTTTCTTCTTCTGGTTAATAAGTCCAGTATTCTAAAGGAGGAAAAGGTCAACATTTTATATTGGTGAGGTAAATGGTACCATATTGCATATATAAGAACAGCCAGTTGTTTCCTCCTACATCTAAGTTACACCTTTTACCTTACCCACAATACTGTAAAAACACACCCACCCACCCCTACTGGTCAAATGGATTTGGAAGATCCCCATTTTTCCATTGTTTAAATCATGGAATTGTTTAACGAAATGCAATCTAAATTTTTGACCCATCAAAGTAGAACCTTTTGTAGATTAAATATCTGAACACAACGTGGCATTCTTTCCACAATGGAAATTTGTTTGCTCAGGGTTTGAAGGGTATCTTTAGGCAATACTTAGAGTATGAAATGTTTAGACCTTCTGTCAAGTTTATGTCTGTGTCTCCATTGGGGAGATTCACCCCTCTATTTGGGATTTTCCCTCACTTTCATTCGATCTACAAATTTTAGAGTTGTTGCCAGAACAAGAGCCGAGGGGAAATCTTCCAATGGGAACACCCATTCCAGGGACATATAGGAGGATCATTTCCTTTTATATTCTTGTCATTTTTCTAGACAGGATGAAAAAGTAAAATTTCCCCAATGTTATAATTCCCCATGAATGCTTTGGTGCAGGCTTTAGAGATTTTTTTTTCTAACCTGGACTAAGTATGGAAGCATGGTGTTCTCTTGTTTGTTACTGGAAACTTTTTTTTCAGTTTTATAGAACCTGATTTCATAGCCTTTTAAGAACAATACATACATAGTAGATCTGCAAAATACTTTGTGAGACTATAATCCCTAAATTTGCCACAGCTTATGGATGACCCCAACCAACGCTCCCTGTGCTATCTGTACACCATCATCCTACCCATCAGGGCGCAGTGGGTTGAGTGCTACCACTTTAATATCACATAGATCAGGGATATGCAATTAGCGGACCTCCAGCTGTTCCAGAACTACAATTCCCATGAGGCATAGCAAGACTGACAGCCACAAGCATGACACCCAGAGGCATGATGAGACTTGTAGTTTTGCAACAGCTGTATATCCCTGGCATAGATGTATGATTAGGATGGGGTGGTTTTGTTATCTCCTGGTGTGAAATTTCCCCAACGGTAAACAGACAGCGAACATTAGCTTGGGGCTTTTACTCTTCTCTTCTTCTCTCTTCTACCCAAATAAAAAAAAAAATTGGCTATAGATTTACTTTAAGTCTGGATAGTGTTCTGGCCCTTCTAACTTGTTTATTTTTTCATAGGTAGTTCTGACATCATAAGCTTAACTAACATCCAAGATATTAAGCTACAGTTATTGGTTGTAATACAGAAGATGGGAAAGAAAGATGATGCACAGTTGCACTACAGAATGTCAGTCTGACACTTTTAGCCAGGATACAAAGGATGACTGCTTTAGGATAGCATATATTTTTCTACAATATCACTCGTATAACTAATGAATTCCCACTATGCCCCTGTAATATAAAATTGAGACACATTACCATCTTAAACAGATCTTTCTAAACTTGATGACCCTATTAGTCCAGTATATTGCTCAGTAATCGTTGTTACGCTTAATGACCGAGACTTTACATACAGTAGGTTCAAGGTCAAATGTGACCTTAAACATAAGTTTTTATAGAAACATTATTTACAGACCTGAGAGTGTAGTAGGTTGACCCTCTCAGTGGCTTCTAGTAGTTCTTGCTCTGCCAGTTTCCTTCCTCTCTCGGCTTGCTCCAGTGCTGCCCGCAGTTCCTCCACCTCAGCCAGTAATAAGTTATTACGTCTCTCAAGGGCTGCAGCTTGTTCTTTTAGATCATCATTGTGTCGGAGAGTGTCATCTAGTTCGATTTGCAAGTCCTGGAATTAATATATCAACATATGAGTTCTCCTGTCTGCAATGGTTCCTTGGCTATTCCTCCATTGTGGATATCATCAAGAAGAACAAACCTTCATCTGGGATTGCAGGTGACGGACCATTTTTTGAGACTCTGCAGCCTGCCTATTGGCATGATTAAGCTGGATCTCCATCTCATTCAGATCGCCTTCCATCTTCTTTTTGAGCCGGATGGCCTCGTTCCTGGCTTTAGCCTCTGCATCTAGACTTGCCTGCATGGACTCCATGGCACGCTGGTGGTTACGTCTTCAGGAAATAATGTATTTAGCAGGAAAATTAGGTAATGCTATAAAATAAATGTTTCAGTGTCTTTCTTAACTACTAGAAATAGTTTAAATTATATTCTTTAACACTTTCTATTTTCTTAAATCTGTTTTTTTATGCAAAATTGTTCTTGTGTAAAGGAACATTGAAAAGAGCATCCACACACTGCGATACCTCCACCCTTATGATATACAGTATATGCATACATGGGTTTTCATTGGAAGCAACTTCTCATTTAACGCTTTACTTCTCACTGTTTTACTTCTCAAGAATGTGTCTACGTAGTATGAAGTCCCCTCCATTTCCACCATAACACAAACAAGTCTCACCTGAGGTTTTCAATTTCTTCATCTTTTTCTGCTATCTTCCTGTCCACATCTGCCTTAATTTGTGAGAGTTCTAGCTGTATTCTTAGGGTCTTACTCTCCTCGTGTTCAAGAGCCCCCTAAATTTCAAAGGAGCAGAAAATGAGCACCAAGATTAGAAATGGCAATGTATGCCACTAGAACACGCATCAGTATATATTACGCCTCTTTCCCCCAGCTTGCATCTACTGTCTCTTACCTCTGCCTCCTCTAGAGCTGCCTGGATGTCAGTCTTCTCACTTTCAAGGGCCTTCTTTACCTTTTCCAGTTCATGGATGATTTTACCACTGGCACTGATTTGATCAGTGAGATCAGCAATTTCCTCTGGAATGGGAGAAATTAAACATAGCTCATATGGGTTAGAAAGCCTATCTTGGCCTTTAGGGAGCAACAGCTTCAGACTGGGCTATGCAAGCCCAACCAACAAAGCAAACTATGAGGGCCAACCATAGGGTGCAAAGTAATAGATACTATTTGAATATATGCTGACTGTGTGTGTGTATATATATATTTATTATTTTTTACACACACAATAAATTAAGTTATTAATGCATGTTCATGATTTCTAAAAATTAGAAGTAAGTTGTTTTTCTGCATTTTGATGTGTAACACATGAAATGCACCATTTAGGGTCAGAGTCCACAAATGGAACCTCTAGCAATCCAATGCAACATTAGCCACCAACATTATTTGTAGGGCACATGCCAGAGTCTGGATCGATAGGACTGTAAATTTTACTTTAAAACACACCTGAACAACTGTGGCCATTTACTGGTCCCTACTGTACTTAAATATATTATTTCCTGTTGTATATGAGCAAATGCAAAATGCATAAACTTTATTTGAATATAATTATGTAAAGGAAAAATGCATTATCTTTGCAATGGTGTGACTAATTCACGGAGTGGACAATTGGGCAGCAGTTTAAAGTGGATGTAAACCCGATTAATGAAATTTGACCTAAACACATCTATCTGTAGAGTTTACTTATTTCTCTCCAAAGCCCCAAGTCCCTGTCTTTCTGCCGTTTCGTTCCTCTGTTATCAGCATGATAACTTATGACAAGTTCTCCAACAACAGAGCTAAAACCAGCCTGAAACTTGTGTGGGGGTGGGTGCTATAAATAGATTAGCAGAGAGCTTGTCTTGTCACAGCACAGTTCTGCACCTTCCTTCCTTCCTCCTGCCATTGTGAAGGGGGGTGTGCTTTTCCTTCAATCAGCTGTCACACAGTGTATGCCCAGACTTCACTCCCAGTGCTTAACAGTAAGAAAAAATTCTAACACGATGTGCACTTTCTAAAGAATATAGCAAGCTGAAGACAGCAGATATACATGTAAAACTTATGTAGGAAGATTTGTTTTATCTGTGTATCATCTGAGGCTGTTCACTTCACTGGGTATTGAAGAGGGTTTACATCCACTTTAATTTTTAGCTTGTCTCTAAGTGCCATTTACCTTGTAGATTTTTGTTTTCGCGCTTCATGGTCTCCAGATTATCTAGAGACTCCTCATATGCGTTCTTCAGTTTGAAGAGTTCAGTGCTCAGGCTACGGGACTCCTTTTGTGAAGCCTCGAGCTCGGCCTGTGTCTCCTCATATTTCTGCTTCCACTCCGAAAGGATCCGGTCAAAGTTCCTCTGTTTCTTGTCTAGGGCTGCGGCGGCAGAGTTGGCACGTTCCAGATCAATGACCAGGTCTTCAATCTCAGTCTGAAGTCGATGCTTGGTCTTCTCCAGTGAGGAACACTTGGCATTAGCAGACTCCACTGCTTCCTCGGCATCCTGTAACCGTGCTGCCAGCTTCTTCCTGGAAAAGAGGCATTACAAAATGTTAACAGGATGACAAAAAGATAGGAGTCACCAATGTGATCAGTATCTGAACTTTGCTTACTTGGCATCTTCCAGTTCTTCTGTCCTCTGAATGGCATCAGTTTCATACTTGTTTCTCCACTGCGCTACCTCTGCATTTGCTTTTGATAGAGACCTCTGTAGTTCAGCTTTGGCTTCTTGTTCTTCTTCATATTGTTCTCGCATGAGGTCACAGTCATGGCGGGAAGCTTGTAATGCATGTGCTAAAGCATTTTTAGACTGGAAGAGAAGTAATAATTGTTATAACCCTTTGCTCATTGTCATAGCCTAAAGTCTAAGAAAAGGGCACAACTCATGTAAAGTTTCTGTGATAGCCTGTATGAACAGTTTAAATTTATGTTTGTATCTGACAATGAATGGAGGAGTATCACCAATATACTGGAAAAAAAAGAAGATTGCTTTTACCTGGATTTTTTTTTTAGCATTATACTTCATTATGGTTTAGAATCTCAAAGTGCCTGACTTTGTCACTGACACCTTAAAGTGGTATTAAACTAAAAAGCAAACATTTATTATATTATATTTAATATATTGAAGCTTACTAATTCTTATATGTGATGGCTACATTAGTTTTTCTTTTTTAGGCTCTCTTTCCTCTATTTTCACCTAGTGATACAGCCAGTAATGCCTGGTACACACGATGAGATTATCGGATGAATGATTGTCCATTGTTTTTTTGGGTTTTTTTTGCATACTAATCTCATATCGAAAATAAAGAGTTTACTAAAGTCACGAAAATTTGAACGACAACTGTACTGATTATATGAAAATCATACAATCTGATATCATACGACAAAAATTTTCATGCTTGTCTGATCAGAAAATATCAGATGAACTGTCTTGATCAGCTCTCGAAAGCTCTGTAGTAATGATCAGATTATCGTACAATCACTTTGAAAGCAGTATTTTTCATATAATTTTCTGATTGTGTGTACATACCTTGTGTTTTTTTTTGCAAAGGTTTATTAGCATACAATCCAACATTTCAGGTTAACAATAAGATGGTTACAGTATATGGTAGACATACCAAAGCAAAACCAACAACCTATCACAATGTAAAGGAGACATGAGCAGTAAAATTGTGCAGAATTTGAACGCGAAGGTCCATCAAACCAGGTATCTAAATGGAAGTCCAGAAATAGCTTTCCAAGGTGTTCTAGAGGTCATAGGGTGTTTGCAATGGCCTTGTAACACACCTAACATTTCCTAATGAAATTTTGTGATCAAAAATCTCCTTATTGGGGTGGATGCTATATATAAAGTTGAACTAAATAAGACAATATAGTAAGTATAATATTTTAAGTATAAGTATACCCATTCCAACCAGGGTAGTGCCTGGTGTCCTGCTAAAACTGTGGAATGAGTGCAGAATACGTAGGGGCCAGAAGAGAAAATAAGCAACCTAGAGAGAAAAAGTGGAAAGAGCTGAGAAAGGAGAAGAGAACAGAAAGACGAAAAAAAGGAAGAGGAAAAAAGTCAATGGGGTGTGCGCCAGGGGAGCTTTACATCAAGAGTAATGCCCTATCAAACCAGGAAGGCTGAGAGTATGTAATTCATGGTTGCTAAACTCTGAGAAAGTTGTTATGTGTGTCTGAGAGGACAGCTGTCAACTTCTCATTAACCATGACATCATTCAGACGGTTTTTGACCGCCTCAAAACTGAGTACAGGAGTTTTCCATGCCCTCGCAATAGTCAATTTAGTTGCAGTAAAGAGACGTTGGGCTAGCTGCCATTCCGGGCGTAGCAATTCAACGATTGGTTTGCCTAGAAGGGCTTCATAGAGGTCCTTTTTAAGGTTAGTATGGAACAGGTTGCGAAGAAGGGTATATACCCTGACCCACAGTCTGCACGCCCGCAGGCATGACCACCAGATATGTGCTATGGAACCCTCCTGTGAGCACCCCCGGAAGCAAAGAGGAGAGTAAGTTGGGATAAAGCAGGCCAATCAGGCTGGCGTATAGTACCACCTATACAATACCTTTTTATAGGCGTTTTCCAAGCTAAGTACATTTCTTGAGCACTTGGAGAGGGCTATGGTCATAGTCTGCCACTCCTCAGGGTCTAACTGTTTTCCCAGTTCTTTTTCCTATTGAAAATGATAGAGCCTTAATGGGGGGTCTTTTTGTGGAAATTATGGCCAAATAAATCAAAGATATCAGGCCCGGAGAGTGGCGTCTGGCTCTACATAGGCTCTCAAAAGGATTCAGAGTATATGAGGTAGGGTGGATTTAGTGAGTCATTGAAGAAAGCGTCTAAGTTGTAAATAGCTATAGTCCTCATACAAGGGGATATTATGGGAATTGCATTGAATGTCAGAATTTTAGTAGGGGTAAACAGGGAATGAACATCCGTGAACCCGTTCGTGGTCCACCATGAAAACTGGGCGGTGTTTTCACAACCTGGAGGGAATAATGGGCAATGTGAAAGTCACAAAGGTGGAAGATGGGGGGAAATCAAACCTGCAAAATATTTAACTGAGTCTCACAATCGTAGAGAATGGGCTAAACATGGCCCTATTTTTGTTGGGCGATGCACAGAAGGGAGCCAGGGCAAAGAAGAAACAGGAATAGGATCGGAATCAATGAGATCTATCGTGGCCCACAGCGGGAGCTGATATGTTTCATGGAGATGTCAAAGTGGAGCTATATTTACTGCTATGTAATAAGCCTGCAAGTTAGGGACCGAGAGGCCACCATTGATTTGTTTGGCATACAAAATCTGCTTGTTGATCCGGGGACGGGTTGGTCCCCAGATAAACTGCAAAACATTACGTTGATGTAT
This sequence comes from Lithobates clamitans, assembly GCA_037952925.1. Lineage (NCBI taxonomy): Eukaryota > Metazoa > Chordata > Amphibia > Anura > Ranidae > Lithobates > Lithobates clamitans. The sequence goes on from JBBGZY010001682.1 coordinate 930,316, forward strand.
GCGTAGAACTGCGTAACTGAAACAGGAAAGACCCGAAAAAAATATAGTAGTTTTGAGAGATAGGACATACGAATTGCTGTTATTCTGCCGAACCAGGATAAGGGTAAGTGGGACAAGGATGACAACATATCAGTCTCTTGAGTAAAGGTGAATAATTAGCCTGGTACAATCCAGTATATGTTGGGGTAAGGCAAATTCCTAGATAAGGTAGCGAGGAGTACCACTGAAAGGGGAAAGCTGATTGCAAATCCGTTAATAGTGGGGGGAGAAAGGTTGACCGACACAGCTTTAGATTTGGAAGGGTTAACACGGAGCCCTGAAAGAGAAGCAAAGGTGTCTAAAAGAGATAAGTTTGGTAAAGAAATTCTAGTGGAGGTTAAAGTTAATAAGATATTGTCGGCGAATAAAGATATTTTATGGACTGAGCCTGCAACTTCACTACCCCTTATATCCGAATGGGAGCGAACCACCGCCGCCAAATGGCTCTAGAGCAAGAACAAAAGTGGCGTGAGTGGACATCCTTGGCGGGAGCCCCTCTTGACGTTGGAGAGGAGATTCAAATCCATAATATTTTATTTTATTTTAGCCCGAGGGGAGTCGTATAGGACTGTCATTCATTACATAAATGAGGCCCCAAATCCATAATGGCGAAGTACCATAGTACTATATACTATAGTCTTGGGGCTAACCAGGTCAGAAGGGAACTGGTGCAGGCTGTCCTCTGAATGCTGCGTGGCATCGTCTGGCTCCGGAGGCTCGAGCGCCATTTTACCTTTACATTTCCCCTTTCCTGCAGCGGGGGAGGCCTTTTGTTGTGAGCAATAGTGCTGCCGGTTCCGGGGTGTGCAATGCCAACCCACCGGGAGCCTTGTGGTGTCCGCCGCCCTGGGAGCTGGTTCTCTGATGTCGGGACGCGGGATGTGTCTTCCTAGCCAAGTGTGAGCGGTCCGATGTCACAGAACAGGGAACAAATGCGGCCATCTTCCCCGATCTCGGGCACGCGCCCCCAAGTCTGTGTTTTTCAATAGAGCAATCTCTCTTCCAAGTGTATGAGTTTACAGGGATGATACAAACAATATACAACTGTCAGGGGCCCTTACAATAATCAGTTATTTATTCATGAAAAACCTTTATCACGAAAAAAAACTGTTGCTCTGGTTATAAAATGTGAACCGGAGTTTGGCTTCAATTTTTTAGTGTATTTACATCTGCTAGTATATCTAACACTCCCCTCCCCCAGACTGACAATGCTGCTATCTGCTGTGCCCCCTGTGCTCATTCATCCAGAGTGGGGGCACAGATCACTAGCCAGATCACAGAGTGGAAATACCTAGAAGTCTAAAAAACAAAAACAAAACACAATGCAGCCAGCCCAATTATTGGTATGCTGCAATATATTACATTTTTGGTTTGGGTTTGTTATGGCTTTAAGTCCTAAAATACCATCTAGTAGACACAATTAAACGTTTAAGATCACCGACTCACCTTCGTCTCCTCTTCTAACTGCCGCTTCAGTTCTTCAATGCTCTGCGTGAAGGAGGCTTTGCCTCTGCTCAGTTGGTTGACAAGAGATTCCTTCTCTTCCAGCAATCGAGATAGCTCTCCTAACCAAACAAATGAAAAAATATAATTTATTAAGGGCTAAATAATAAAGTGTAAATAAATACATTTACAACTCTTTTGCAAGTCATATCGGCAGTAACCTGATACAATTCTATGCATTTACCTTCTACCTTCTCAACCACATGGGACCTCATCTATTTCAGTGCCTCTAATAACTGTATTGCCCTGTAACAACCAAGTAATACAGTATCTGACAAAAGTGAGTACACCCCTCACATTTTTGTAAAATGTATTCTATCTTTTCATGTGTCAACACTGAAGAAATGACACTTTGCTATAATATAAAGTAGTGAGTGTACAGCTTGTATAACAGTGTAAATTTGCTGTCCCCTCAAAATAACTCAACATTACAGCCATTAATGTCTAAACCGCTGGCAACAAAAGTGAGTACACCCCTAAGTGAAAATGTCCAAATTGAGCCCAATTAGCCATTTTTCCTCCCCGGTGTCATGTGACTCGTTAGTGTTACAGGGTCTTAGGTGTAAATGGGGAGCAGGTGTGTTAAATTTGGTGTTATCGCTCTCACTCTCTCATACTGGTCACTGGAAGTTCAACATGGCACCTCATGGCAAAGAACTCTCTGAGGATCTGAAAAGAATTGTTGCTCTACATAAAAATGGCCTAGGCCAGTGATGGTGAACCTTGGCACCCCTGATGTTTTGGAACTACATTTCCCATGATGCTCAGGAACTCTGCAGTGTAGTTGAGCATCATGGGAAATGTAGTTCCAAAACATCTGGAGTGCCATGGTTCGCCATCACTGGCCTAGGCTATAAGAAGATTGCCAAGACCCTGAAACTGAGCTTGCAGCACGATAACATGAAAAGATGTAGTAAAATATTTACAATAATGTGAGGGGTGTACTCACTTTTGTGAGATACTGTATGTATTCCTTCTTTCACATTCTTGTAATTTTTCCATACATGGCTTGAATTTGTTTTTTTATAGGCAACGCAAACAGCACTTATTTCAGGCAGTTTATAAGTTCCATAGTGATGTTTAACTTGTGTCCTTAAAGTGCCATTTTTTGGCCTCCAAAAGTATCATAGACCTTAAAGAATATGGCTGAAAAATATATCTCTACTGAAAACCTTATTAGTTGGTTAGAATGTTTCAAGACAGTAATCTGTATTCTGTACAACACCTAGGACATCTGCAATGCACAAATACCTGCATGCAGGGCTTCATATAGCATTAGGCACAGTGGAGCTATAGGTGGTAGAGGCAAAGAGGTTGCTGTACAGTGCTGAGCCACACATTTGTTCACACAGTAGGATCACAGTTATTTCAGAGGGTATATTTACACGTTGTCACTATTTTTGTAAGTTAGGTTAGGACCAGTAAAACACAAAAATGTTGCATGTAACGGGGTAATCCTAGCAGGGATGAGGGGCTGCCTTGGGTACCAAAGGGTTTGTGTCTACAGGCTATGGAGAGAGAAATTCAGCCCTGGATGTACAATAGCAGCAACAAGTATACGTGTTTGTGTTCCTTCCGGATGGCCAGGATATTGTTTGGTGGTAGCCCGTTCTCCATCCCTTCTAGTTATAACCTGGCCAAACCCCATGACATTTTCACCTTCAGCTTGACCGGAGTCTTCTGCTCAGAGATGGTTTAAGGCGAAATGCACATCTAGGCAAGTTGGAGCTTTGGATACAATAGGCAGAGAAAAGCCAGCCAATTTATATTGTCTGCACTGGCATAGCCCCATCAGACACCAACTGCCTACAAGTAGTGTGTATTCTTCCATGTGATGTAACGGGAAGTTGCACAGCTTTGATCAATTGCATTAATACCCTGGTTTCTGCAGGAGCATGAAAGGTGTATCTAGGTCCCCTAGACATCTCCCAGGCCTTAGGCTACTACCCAGGTTGTCTTGTGAATGATCCATCTCTGCTGTTCAACCTCAGTGTAATGACTGTGGACAGCTTTCCAAAAGAAAAATGTTTGGCATGAAGGTGGACAATCTATAACCGAACATACCATTCTCAGTTTGCAGCCTGGCTCTGTGAAGAGACATATCAGCTAACTGGCGCTGCAGTTCATCCACCTTACTTTTGGCCTCACTCAGCTGATCCTCATAAGTCCGACACAACTTCTCAGCGTTGCCCTGTGAGACAAAATACAGTGTTCACATTCATAAACACAGGTCAACATATCTGAACCTTCAGGTTCCACACAGGGGAATGGTCAGGTGTTATAGAAGAGAATTACTCGCCTTATTTTTGATGAGTTGCTCAATATTTGAAGACAGGTCATCCAGCTCCATTCTCATCTCACTCTTTTCCTTCTCCAGTTTTTGTTTCACCCGCTGTAGGCTGTCAATCTGCTCACCCAACTCAGCCACGGTGTCTGCGTGTTTCTTCCGCAGGCCAGCCGCGGTGGCTTCGTGGTGCAGTGTGGCTTCCTCCAGGTCTCTGCGCATCTTCAGGAATTCAGCTTCTCGCTTCTTGTTCATCTCGATCTGCACCGAGGTGGCCCCGCCAGCTTCCTCCAGCCGCTCACTCAGTTCTTCCAGCTCTTTAGCCACCTCAGATCGCTGCTTCTCCACCTTCGCTCTGGTGGCCCTCTCTGCTTCCAACTCCTCTTCCAGCTCCTCTATGCGGGCCTGTGTGTCAGAAAAAGTAGCCATTACTAACTGAAGCTTATTAGAGGACTACTGGCAAAAATGCAGTCACTCATTGAACAGGATAGTGGATACTGAATTATTGGCAACTGTGCCAAGAAATATATGAGGGTTGTTACTGCTATCCTTCTTCTGAATACACCAATTACCTGGCAGTCATTGCAAGTTCTCAGACTTCAATACTATTTGAGTCACTGACCTGGAAGAAGCCTGCAGCCAATGAAATCTGAGTAAAGCGAAATTTCCTTATCTGCATTCTTGTTCTATTCAAGGACTTAGAAAGAATTGAAGCCATCCACTCAGAGTAACAGCCAGGTAGCTATTATTTTCAGAATTCAAGATCTTGCATGGCAGACTCCATATTTTATCTAGCACAGGTTTTTCTTAAAGTAAAACTACAGCCAAAATCATTTAAGTTTGGATACAACGAGGACAACTCTGTCCCTCTCAAAAGGGATGTGGACAAAAAAAAAAAAAAGTTTCCTTACTTTTTTGAAAAGTAATGTGGGTAGACAGTTGAAAGGTAAAGGGCACAACCGTCATGCTTAGACCCCTTAGTCTGCATGGGGTCAGGATGCAGATCCTTGGCATCTCCTTTGTAGCTGTGCCTTAGCACATAGAAAAAAAAAATATTCTGGATGTCCCATGTGGTCAGGTTAATGGGGGCAACACAGACATTTGGACAATGGACTTAATGCAACAACATGCTGATTGATGTACCATGCCCAAAGCAACCAATCCAAACTGCCTTTACACATAATATACTTTCAAGAGCTTGCCCTTTGTATAGTAGTGGGTGTGTTATAAATCTAAACTCAGCATGCAGCATGTGACAGATTTCAGCACTTAGGCAATTACAAGAGCAATTAAAATAGTCACATGATGGTGTGTATAGTGGTAACAGATGACTATTTTCCACTTTGCCTGTTTGATATTTGAGCTGATGAGTTGGCTCTGGACCGTTGCTATGCACACTATGCAAAAGACAATTTTGCAAGCTGATAATTGCTTTCTGTATTCATAGATTTTCAATAAACACCTGCTTCCAACGGCCAGACCAAATCCTTCTTCAAATGCTTAACCTGTGCTAGAAAAGTGTCAGCTGGAATCTTAATAGTTATTACAAACATAACATTTCATCTATTTGATCTCTTTTTAAATCTCTATAAAGCATATCCAACTGCATGCTTCAAATGTACATTAATACGTTCACACTAGCCCATTCTCTGAAAAGCAAAAAGTGAACGTTTTTCAGAGTGCAGCTAAATAGCCACTGTCAGGCTTTCAAGAGGTGCAGTTATGCTTTGGCCCAATGACTTGAATGACCAAGTTTGACAGACGGTGCTACCTGTCAACTTGACATGTCGCATTGAATTTGCCAAGACGCAAAGCATTGCAGGAGCAGCATGTGAATAGCCCTTGTCGGCTGTGCTATAGGCTGTAAAATTGTGGCTCAAACACTAGTTTTTCTGCCCCTTTCTGGCCACCCGTGTGAAAGGTCTAAAGGCAGCATGGTGTCTTAGTGGTTGGTCTTGTCTTTTGGAACTGGTGTACTGGGCGAATTGCCCCTATGAAAACTATCTGCATAGAGTTTATATGTTTAGATCCCTCTCATAACAGAGACACACTGTGATAGGTCTGTTATATTCTGCTCAAGACCAGCATAAAGCTAGCCACACACCAGTAAATTTTCATTGCAAAAAAAACTTTTTGGATTTTCTAATGGGGACAAAACAATGACAGTTTTCAACTATATGGCAGAGAAAATCTGAACATTATTTTTCTAATTTCTTATCTGATTATTAAACAACATTGTAACTGTTAATGTAGTCCTCAGCTGGGAATAAATTTTATTACATTTGTATACCATTGTAACCTTTGCAAATCAAACGTTAGTTCTATATATATATTGGCATGGCAATCAAAAACTTTTTTTTAAGGGCATTGAAAAGAAATTTAACTCCATGATGGCATCATTGAATGCTCTGACGAACAATTGTATGGCCAGCTAAAAGTAGAACTGAAGGCAATTTTTTTTAAATTCTGGATAGAGTAAGGAAGTTTATAATCCGGGTCATTTTTTTCCCATCTACATCCCATGGGGGAGTTTTCCCTTCACTTCTGTCCCATAGCCACAACAGGAAGTGAGAGGAAATCCCTTCAAAGTGAGGGAAATCCCTGGTTGTCACCTGAACTAGTGTCCCCATTGGTAGATTTCCCCTCTCTTCCTTTTCTGGTGACCACCCAAATTCTGGGATGTTTTTAACTTTTCGTGATAACGGTCACCAGGACACAGAGGGGGTGAATCTTTCGAACAAGTACACAGACAGCAATTAAAATCTGACAGATCCCTTTTCCTGATCCCTCTCCCCCGCTTGCTGGCTTACTGGCCTTCATCCTCTTTCTATCTCCCTTTCTTGACCTTCATACTCTTCTTTTTTCTCTTCTCAGGATGTGTAGTTATGACCTTATGTGTTTACCCCATGGGTTCTTATCCACTGTCCGCACTTCTTGCAAATTGGTATGTAATGGATATTTAAGTTATCTACACAATATGGGGAACCTCCCCTCCCCTTTTTTTCCTATTCCTCTTGATGAACTGTTGTCATCCAGTATCTATGTACCATTGTACTGAACGTATGAATCTGTCATCTTTTCTATGAATATGTATAGATGATTGATATGCTTGTATCCTTCTTCCCTTTTGACTCTTGTGTAATGTTCTACCTACTACTTACTTTGAACAAAAAATATTGAACAAGAAAATCTGACAGATGTTCTAATCCCTCTTCATTATAAAGAGAAAGAACAAAGTTTTGCCCTACGTTCTATTTTAAGTGTGTGAGTTTGTATGGCTGTGTAAGGGATTTAAGATGGAGATCTTTTGAGGGCCAGGATTGATGTGAATGGTTCTATGTACTCTGAAGTTCTGCAGAATAGGGGGCACTACATAAACCGATCAAAGCAAATCAACAAGTTTAAAAATGGATCGCCTCTGTATCACCTGTAGCTCTTTGATTTTCTTCTGTAACTGGGCAGACATCATTTGTTCATCTTCAATTCTGGAATTTAGCTGGCTTATTTCAAAATCCTTCCTGTGGCAGAAAAAAGGAAAACCAAACAACAAGTTAGTTCTATGTAGACTAAAAACATCACAATAGAATAAATATATAACATCTTAATTAAATATATTGGAGAATATGCCACACATATTTTTGTGGTATCTTTCTGGGGTTATTATCCCACATAAAAATATACAAAAACTAAACACGTGTTTGACGGATTTCAGCTTCTTCAGGACTGGACCTTACTTGACAGAAAAACAAATCCATCTACATATATAGACCAGACATAAACAAATTCACTCCAGGGAGAACTATTATTATCGTCGTCGATCATGGGGAGACATTGCAGAGACCACAAAAGGGGAAAAGTAAGACTGGGCAAGCCACCTTCAATTCACTTAGTTTGGGGCTTGAGAAATTTCCCATTGCTTATAGGTTTAGTTATGTCAAGATATTCCTCAGTAAATCCTGATGGAAGTACTTCACCATGTACTATTTCAACTCTTCTCTACCTAGCAATAGTGCCTTAAATCATCTCCTCATTCATGGTGGCCTAGTTAATAGAAATTCACAGAATATCTGCAAGAGATCTCTTGACTTTAAGATACAAAGGTCTACTTCTGAAGATACATTTTTTTATCAGGATTATTATTTTATGTCTTTCCCTATCCCTATAATCTGCTACTCACTTCTTAAGTTTCTCCTCAAGCTGCTGCTTATCATTTTCCAGGTCCATCACAGACTCCTGGGTGAGCTTTAGATCTCCCTCTAGCTTTCGCTTTGCACGTTCTAGATCCATACGGAGTTTCTTCTCTTGTTCTAGGGATCCTTCCAGCTACATGCATTAACAACACAGTAGGATAGTTTAGTAATACTTTTTTTATATATTCACACATATTCACACATCTAGATCAGTGGTTCTCAAGCACTGGGCTGTGGCCGCCCAGCTAGCTGTAGATCCCTTTACCTCCCATAGTGGCCCACAGTGCCCTTCAACTCCTCACAGTGCCCTATAAGAGCCCTAAGTTCCCACAATGTCCCCAACTACTGTACCTCCCACAGTCTTCCCCAGCCCCTGAAGTGCCCTCCAGTCTCCCCCATTGCCTCTGCAAAACCCCCAGCCCCCTACAGACACCTCATTCCACATAGTTGCTTCCAGCTCCCTCCAGAAGCCTCACCTCTTACAGGGCCACCAAGTCTGCCACAAAGGACCCTCATACTCCTATAGTGACACCCATTCAGAGGTAAGAATTTACCAGGTTCTTGTCTCAATAAGGTTGAGAACCACAGCTCTAGATTCCTAACTAATATTTTGCTAGAACTATTGAAATCATGTGAAAACATAACTTACATCATCTACTTGTTGCTCTAGCTTAGCTTTGGCTTTGGTGAGAGTGTTGACTTTGTCTTCTTCTCCCTGCAAGTCATCCAGAGCTTGTTGGTGAGCTTCCTGCAGAGCTTTCTTCTCTTTTGTCAGCCTGGCAATGATCTCATCCAATGCCGCCATCTCTTCAACAAGGTTCTTCACCTGAGATGAGACAACAAATATAGAAATAATGAAGGTATCAAGGCCCTGGGCACAGAGACGTTTTGCTATGAATTATTGCACATTGTTGGTGTTAGCTCAAGGGTATAAAAGTCCAACTTAATCCAAAAAGTGTTATTTAGCCTAACAGAGAAGGGTTAAAGCCTGTGTCAGGTTTTTACTGGCATCCAAGTCCTTTCACTGGATATTCCCTCTCACTTCTTGTCTGGATAGGAAGTGATAGAAAATCCCTCCAGTAGGAACACAGGCACAAACAAAAGTACACATTTTTAGTAGAGTGGGGAAGGGTAGGAATATCTGATCATTTTTTTAATGCAGCTGTTTCCTATTACCATTTCTTGTATGGGGGGGGGTCATGGGTACAAATAAAAACCTGACAGAATCTTTATATCTTCCCCACTCTGTCCAAAATATATAAAGGTTAGTTTTTTGCTTGCCTTGTTTTCTGTGGCGTGTTTCTCCTTCTCTACTTTGGCCAGTGTTATTTCCAAGTCATCAATGTCCTTCTTTAGTTCCGCACACTCATCTTCCAATTTTCGTTTCTTGGAAGTCAAGTCTGAGTTCATCTCTTCTTCATCTTCCACCCTCTCAGTCAGTTCTTTCGCTTTGGCCTCCAGCTGGATCTTAGTCTTGATCAGCAGGTCGCATCGCTCTTCTGCATCAGCAAGATTGTCTTGCTCCTGCAGCCAAACAAGTGGAATTAAAAAAGTCAGGCCACATTTGGTAGTTGCTGGAGAATTAAAATATTTGACAACTTTTTATATCTCTCCAGAACACTATAGGTGAAGGCTTAGTGCCATTTGAGGGGCTACCACTCTCCTTGGTATATGCAAAAGTGGAGGGGAAAACACAAAACTGCCAAGTGGATAAGAAGATATTTGGTATAATAAATGAAAGATCAATGTTAGAGTAACCAAGACACAAAAGAACCCAAGGGCTGAGTCAGCCTCCAGGCTCCACCAGAAACGAAAAAATAATGTTTGGTTGAGCTGACCATTTGGTATAGTGAAACAATGTCTTCAAGGAAATAAGAAATGGAACATCTATTGTATAATGTACAAGTAATAAATTAACGCTTTTCTATAAAGAAGTGGAAAACCCCATCGCTGGGCTGATTCCAAATGCCTGGGTTATTCCCACCACAAGTCCAATGATCAGTTGTGTCATAGAAACATAGGCCAGGTGCGGCTGGAGCGCTGGTATTACAAAGCTGTGTTGCACCTAAAATGCATAATCGGGTGCAAACGCTCAAACAGCCTTAAAAGAAAGTGAAGTTGAAGTTTTTGCTTCATGACCATCGACTGTGACAGTTTGATACACTTGTCTATTCTTGTGTATTGAAGATTTAATGTAAAAGAAATGGTGACAATGACTTACGGCTTGAAGTTGCAAACCCAGGTCATTCTTCTCTTGGATCAGAGTAACCTGTTTCTCTTCCAGCTCTTTCCTCTTAGCTTCAGACTTCTCCAGAGCCTCTTTCAGCCTCAGGAATTCCTCCTTCATGTTGGCCATTTCCTTCTCTGTCTGGGCTGATTTCAGTAGTGGTTTAATCTTGAAAAACAGTTTCATCCATGACCAGTTTTTGACAGCATTGAAGGCTCTTATGTTCCACTGGATAACCAACAATGCATCCCTGCAAAAATACAAAGTATAATGTTCAGATCTGGCACACTGTGGCAGCATTAGCTTTACAGTAGTACATCTTCTGTCTGGAAATTCTCCAGTTTGAAAGTGAAGGTGTAATGCCATATGTACCTTCTAGCAATGATCTTGTGGTACTCAATCCTCATGAGTCTACCTCGACTTCTGGCTTGCAACATGGTGATGATCTTGGCCAGGCGTTCATCTCGCATCTCTTCCAGCTGACCAAGCAGACCAGCTTTGAAGAAGACCTAGGCAAGGAAAATGTTGCCATGCTATTTTACAAGTAATTACCAGAAATCACTTAAAAATTTTGGTAGATAATACCTCTATCCATTTTTAAAAAATTAGAGTTTAATATGTTTCATTTTTTAGGAGGGGCTTTGCAACAGACATTTTTTTTCTCTGGTAAATAGAACTTTACTTGGGGAAAAAATGCTGGCAGTCTTTTAATTGTAGAAGAGGTATAGGCAAGAGCTCTTTTTCTGCCCATCAGCAGTAGCACCCAGGTTGGCCACTGGGGGTCCCCCTGGGCTAGGTTAAGGGGTATATAAGAGGGGACTGAGAGGAGTAAGTGGTTGATGGTGGAGTAGTTAGGAAAGGAGAAGAGATGATTAGTAATATCTACATTAGACCCTTTTGGGAAGTACAGAACCTTGCTGTCTGACAAGATGTAGCATTCTAAAAGTCGACATTTGTAATTCAGAGGAAGCTCCTCTCCAATTCAGTGGGTCAAGCCAGGGCAACTTAAAGATCCTGGATAACGCTGCTGTGAGTAGAGGATGGACTATCGGAAACTCATTATCAAGTGTGGTGTGCCCTTCATGTGCCCATGAAGAGAGTTTTATTAATTTGTGAATTTTGGTTGTTTAGTAAAAGAACGCAAAGTACAACATAGACTCTGGGGGTGATTTACTGAAACCGGTGCATACAGAATCTGGTACAGCTCTGCATAGTACTCAATCAGCTTCCAGGTTTCATGGCCAAAGCTTAATTGAACAAGCTGAAGTTAGAAGCTGATTGGTTACTATGCACAGCTGCACCAGATTCTGTGTGTTCCAGTTTTAGTAAATCTCTTCCAGTGTCTTTTATTATTTCCCTCCGATGTGGCCTATGTTCAGGACAAGTGTATATGAACCTGGTGCAGTCAGGAAGAGGCAGTGGTGTCCTAAGTCAATAATTTGTTGCACAGCATAGTCCAGAATACAGCAAGCATAAGTGTCCCTATGAGTGGTGGGGGTCCACATTGGCGTGGAACAAGGCTTCAGGCCTGCCAGTGGTACCGGGACTTTAGTACATTAGGCCAATGTATCCTTGCCCCTCCTACAAGCAATCTTCTTAATTTTGTACACTGAGCCGCACATGCGTGGCTCAGTGTACACTCTCGGCACACCATGGTGCTGGGATTAACTAGTCAGCAATGTTTGGATGAAAAATTGAAGTCATTAGCAGGTAAGCTATGCTCTCAGGTTGTTTTTTTTAGGTTTAATCATCAATTTTTACAGGAGCATACCTTTATTGGGATTTAAATAACTGAATAGACAGCCTTTGTGAGACTGCCACTCAAAATCATGGCCCTAAAAACATAGCTGAAAATATTAATTATGAAATAGCTCTGTGTTTTATTCCTATAGTTCTAGTACAACAGCTAAGCCTAAGTTCAGCACATGTTTTGTAGGTAACCCCACAAATACCAGGGCGGAGGATACCAACAAAATATGAACTACTGGTGGCAATTGAAAGAGGTTTATAAAAGGCTCTGGCACATTGCTCTATAACAGTGGTCTCCAAACCAGATGTGGCCCTTGGGACACTTTTCCTCCAGCTGACACCAATGACGGTGCACCATTCCTTCCACTGACACCATTAATGGGGTACTATTCCTCCCACTGATACCATTGGTGGGGCACTATTCCTTCCACTGGTATCAACATTGGGACACTATTCCTCCCAGTGGCACCAATGACGGGGCACTATTCCTCCTACTGCATCCGATGACAGGGCGCTTATCCTCCTACTGACACCGACGACGGGGTGCTAGTCCTCCCACTGACACCAACAACGGGGCACTTTTCCTCCCACTGACACCATTGATGGGGCATTATTCCTCCCACTCATACCAACAATGAGACACAATTCCTCCCACCAAAACCAATGATGGGGCATGGTTTACTTTCACTGGCCACAGTCTGGCCCCCTAAAGCCTGAACAACAGTAAACTGGCCCTTTAGAAAGCCTGGAGACCCCTGCTCTATAATATAAGCCCCTGGCAATTTAGAAGTCAAATAGGCTGTGTTTATGACATTTGGGATGCCGAGGGGATGGGCTCACTTCTCTGGTTGGGCTGGGAGTGTAAGCCTTTGTTAGTGCAGGTTTCCTAAGTAGCAGATGTCTACAGCCATCTTATGGTGTCTGCTATTATATTAATTTATGGTAGTGACAGGTTCACTTTAAGCCAGTGTTCTTTCTTTAAAAGTGAAGCAGAGGAAAAGTACCTTAGTGTGTCCAAACTTGTACTGGGTATGGTCAATGTCCAGAGACCCCAGTAGTTTTTCTGTGGCTTTTCTGCTGTCTACAAATTTGTCATCTGGGATGGCATTGGGGTTGAGGATCCGATACCTGTGAACAAAGAAGGCAAAGTGAGTTATACACGTAATTACAAAATACTTTGTGTTTGGGGTGAAAATATTGTACTGATCGCTGTCTTTGTTATAAACCAGCTGTACTAACTGCTACTATGACAGAGTCTAAACTCAAAGAGTGAGGACTTGATATTTTACAGGAAACCTTTAAAATAGATAAATGTGCCCTAGCAGTGCCCTGCAAATTTTACCTTTTTTAATTCTCAAATGACTCCCAAAGTCAGTGTACTTTCTAGCATGCGAGTGTGCTTAGGCACTCCTGTGTCTACAGCCTCCTACCCATTGTGGCTGGGCTCTGAGTCCAATTGATAGGACTGACCTGTGCGTGGATCAATGTGTTGTCTTTCACTCACCTCTGCTTAAATTCTGCATACAGGAGCCTGTTGGGATATCCCTTACGGCAAATTCTAATACCTTCAAGGACACCATTACACCTCAGCTGGTGAAGGACCATGAATGGATCCATGACACCTGGGGAAAGGGACAGTACTATAAATAATACTGCAAATCATCATGTTCATTAAAGAACTATCATTAAATGTTTTTTTTTTCACTGGGACATGTAGTACTTTTTCACATTGCTAGGTGCTTCTTAACCCTAGTTATGAGATCGGACTGGGCGCTCCCATTCTTCCCGCACCCAGTCTGAAAATATAGCTAGGAAGGAAAAGGCTGCTTCATAATGGCCACTCGTTTTTGCAGCAAGCACTTTCCAAAGTCAATCGGGAACAAGAGGAAGGGGAGGCTGACACACCCTTCTTCCTCTGCATTCCTCTTGCCGCTGCTGGTCTTGGGAATGTGCTTGGAGCCAAGACATGCAGCCAACTTCTTCCTAACCATATTATCGGACCTGCCACAGGGGAAGAAGTTCTTCTTTCAAGTTTACAGTACACCTGATTCCAGCATAAACATAAATAGTTGTCATTATCTACCCCCTTCCCCCTCTTCTTCTGTAAATGAGAAATCTTTCACAAACCTGAATGTATCAAACTAAGCATAATATGAAAAATGCAGAAGCAGAAGTTCCCTATCAATGCAGACCGTATGTCAGAAAGTTCAGAAAATCCTTGCCAGATGATATTTTTTGCAGATCACAACCGCAATAGAAACAGCAAACTTGGTCCTGTTCCTGCCACCTCCTAAACCTGGTCCTGCCACCTTCTAAACCACCTTGTTGGTCATTGAGGCTGCTTATGATGTTAATGGGCCAATAGGGATCTTTGCGATGTATAAGGGATGGGGAAAAGCCTGACTTTTACATTTAAATTTTAAATTTAAAGTGGTTGTAAAGTCAGATTTATAAAAAAAACTGGCATCCCCTCTGTTGTAGGAAAATATAAAGTTCTGTGTGTCAGTCTTTTAAAGATTATAATCCTAAATAACTTCTTTCGCAGTACCGCTGTGCAGTCACATGACCTCCCTCTGCTCTCCTTCCCCGATCTAAGGAGAGTGGTGGGAGGGGCTGATATTCCCCTCTGACGTGAGCCAGCCAGCCAGCAGAGGGAGGTCACGTGACTGCACAGCAGCACAGTGCAAGAAGTTATTTAGGATTATAATTTTTAAAAAAACTGACACACAGGACTTTATAGCTTGCTACAAAAGAGAGGATATTTATTAATATATTTATATTTAAGGTATTTATAAATCTGACTTTACAGCCGCAGATGAATAGCAGCAGCAGGAGGGGAGGGTTTGGAGATCGGCCTTCACCCACAGAATAGGAAATGACAGGTGAGGAGGAAGTCAGAGAGGAAGAGACTGTGTACACACAGCGTGATGACAAAGGCACGTAAACTGGCCATGTTATTATTATGGATCAGCAGCCATCAGCATGTCAGTACAAATAGCAGAACATAGGAACAGGCAGGATCAACCAGGTAGTTTAGAACATAGAATTGGACAAATTACACTGCAGAAGCACTGTGGTATTTATCATGCTTTAAAGGCTGGATTCACACCGCAGCACGGAGCGGGGCAGGACTCCTGTGAAATTCGCACTGGAGCTGCTCTGGAGATGTGTGAACCGGCTCCATAGAGAGCCAGTCACAATCTCCTAACATGCGAATTGGATGTGGAGAAACTAACATCCAATTTGCAATAGTGTTAACCCAGCCTTAAAGAAGAGAAGCTTTTTTTTTTTTTAGGGTTAAAACCATTTCTAGATCTACAGATCATTTTCACATGGTTCTCACTGAGGGTAAACATTCTGCCTGCATTGTAAGCATTTCTTAAACCAGCCACAGACGGATCGAATCTCGGTCGGTTCCGCAGAAACTGGCCGAGATTTGAAACATGTATGGGTAGGCTGAATGTACCCAAGTTGATCAGTCAATCAACTTGGGTACAACCAGCCTGCCGGATTTTACATGCGAATATTGCAAGCGACTGTTATAGCCACTAGCAATGATTACGGTTTTCTCCCAGTAAGGACGGCTTCCCCCGCCGGGAGAACACAATGACTCGGGGGGAGGGATTTCCCTGTCAACGCTGTCTGTGTTGACGGGGGAATCAACTGAATCACTCCATCTATGGCTCGCCTTACCAAGAGTTTAGGTTTTGATATGACTTTCACAGTTTGACATTTTCCATAGTTTTGTTATGTGTTAAATATAGAGATTTATAAAATAGGCTCAAGAGGCAGGGTAGATTATCTGCTACTAGGACTCTGCCTAACTGCTTAACAGCTGTTGAGATAAAATATTGGCAGCACAGTGTATTGTTTTCCATAAGCTGGCTGACTTGTAGATGCATTCTGCATAGGAGCAGTAAAGCACTGTGTAGCACTGCAAAGAAGTAAAAAAGAGCCCCAGTATGTAATAAACAAATGTGGCTATATCTATATAAATATATATTTACAAGCTAAACATAGAAACAAGGTTTTCAAATTATTAACAGACAATAACAAAGCTGATTGCAATATTTAATAAATGATTTTCAAAATTCTCTTTGAATAAATGTTGCATTTTACTTCATTGCATTTTACCACGGAATGGGGTTGACTCACCAAAGGCTAGGAATTTTCCCTTACCTTAATGAATGAGGCGAAACTCTGCTGACTTCAATTACCTAATCATGTGCAAGCAAAAATATATATTTTTTTTATTTTGCATGCGATTGGGTATTCTATGCAAAATGCATTTTTATCACATTCACTAAGCTAAGGGAAAATTCTCTTGCAAAGTGAGCAGCCTATTTGCCTTTATGAAATCAATCTCAATGTGTGAGTTGTCACTTAGATTGCTGGTCAAACAGTTAGGCCAGCCTGGCTCCCATGATGCATACAAGCATAGGTGTGCGCAGCCTATTGCATTAGGGTGTGCAGCCGAAAGCTCAAACACACATCTCTTTCTCTGCAGCCTCAGCTGCAGGTGAACAGTGGATGAATGGGAATTGCCCTAGTGCTGAGCGGCTTCCTGTTCATTTACAAACCGAAGCATAGTAAACACGTTTTACTATGCTTCAGTTATGAATGAACACATTGAGTGAGTGTGTTCATTTAGAAAAAGGAAGGGGTCGGTAAATGACATATTTACTAGCCTCCCCCCCCCCCGCTCTCCATCCTGAAACATCCCCCACAGCAGCCAGGGGGAGAAGAGAGGAGGGAAGCCAGCAGCACGGCGGGGTGGGGGGAGGGAGGCAACACGGGGGGGGGGGAAGCCCGGGCAGTAGGGGGAATCGGCACAGCACATAGTGATTAGGGTGTGCCCAGCCATACCTGTCACACCCCCTGCACACGCCTATGCATACAAGGCTTATTCCTTTCATGATGCATGTCAGTGCATTATTTTGTTTGTTTTAAGATTATCAAATACAGTGTTTTGTTGCACTTCCCCCTCTTTTTCTTTTTTTTTTTATATAAAAAAGCCTGACGTTACCTGGAGTTTTGCTCTCATTAGGGATGATACATCTGACAAAATGAGGCTGAGTGGACCGCAGATTGGTCATCAGTTTATTAAGATTCTCCTGTACAGCAAAAACACATAAAAGTAAGCAATGTTCTGTCTTACACAGTAATATTGTTTTTTGTTTTTTTTTCATTGAGTATATAAATTTAATCCCAAAAGTACTTTACATTTCAGTATTATACTGGGTGTTTAGGAATTTTTCGATTATTATTATTAATAGGTTGATGTTACTTAATGGCATTTAACTTGATGAATCTAAAAAAGGTAAAGACAGAACTAAAACTATACCATTATTTTCCCTGTATATTTCTCTATAAGACTTATATCAGAAATCAATAAAAATAATAAAGAAACGGGCACTTTGCTGCACCCCTAAGATCTTGTCTTCCTAAGCCCTGTTCTGTGTTGTCTTTCTGCCAGCTCTGCCTTACATATGTGGCCTAAGATGGGATTCAGTCACAGCCGAAAGGCACCCAGATGTGTATTTAGTTACATAGTTATGAAGAAAAAAAAAAAGACTATAGGGTTTGACCAATAGTCAAAAATAAAATTAAAAACCTACATCCTCAGAACCCTAAACCCAAAGTTGATCCAGATTAAGGCTAAAAACCTTTATAAAGCATAATCCAGTTTACTCTAACAGGAAAAACAAATTCTTTCTGATCCCCAAAGTCAAACAGATATGCTCAGGATAAACAATCTCTGGTGATACTTCTCACAAATATCAAAAATCAGTTATGTTCTGTGGATTTAGCAGCACATCGTCTTTTTCTTAGGAAATCTCCTGGATGACTAAAGCCACAACTCTTATGAAAAACTATTCAACATTTTCACAGCTGTTACTGTAAAGAACCCATTCCATATGCAGAGGTTATGGCCTTATAAGCACTGAGGCACCCGTGTCACCAGGTGCTGTGTGCAGGCAGCCCATGTACATCTACAGGAAGGCAGTGGCTGCACAAATGCAACCACTCGTCCTAATTTGCTGGGCATGCAGGTACGGGTGAAAGGCCTCGAATGCAGACAGTGTGCATTTGGGGACGCTCGCCAGCATGCAAATTAGCAGATGTCACTGTTTCCCTATAGAGTTACATGGCCTGTCTGCATGCAACACTTGGTTGCTCAAGCCACATAAACAAACTCCATGGTTTAATGGCCTCAGTGCTGGTGTGAATGAGGCCCAAGACTTTTCCTCCAGGCTCAAAAATAAATAAATATGTCTACCGGTGAAATAAAGCCAAGATATTTTCGCCAATGCCAACCATGGGGTCCTGGTCCAATACACTGTTAAAGCACCTAATAAGAATAATATCCAATAATACAATATTAATAATACCTAATAATGTTAATATACGTAAAACTATCTGTTAAAACCTGACTAAAGTTCTAACTCTTCCTCACTCTGGTTAATGCTAAAAAATTGCCCTTGCTGTTGTCAGGCTTTAATTGTTCTCTTTGTTTTCCATGGCAAGACACTCACTTCTTGCACCATTACTAGGACAGAAAGGTGGGGCAAACCTCTATAAATGGAGGCATAATAAAAACACTCTTTTAGTAGAGCGTGTTATAATTCATGTTATGTTTACTGTCTTTTTTTTCAGTTAGGGAGATATTCCCTCACTTCTTGTTTGGCGAACATTTCATGGACTGAGGGTGTCGCTGGGACAGGAAACAGAGAAGAATCTGCTAAACTGGGACAAAAAAAGGGAGATTTAAGAATCTAAAAAAAGGTTCCAATCTTTCCACATTTTACAAAATAAAAAATAAAAAAAATTGGGTTGGAGTTGGGTAGTATATTGGATAAAAATAAGTTAGATTTTGTTTTGTTTCCTCCCTGTGTTGCCCATAGCACCCTAAAAGATTCTACTTTTATTTTCCAGCCTGAAGACAAGACAGAGAAAACCTTCGTGACTGCCATGGAGAACACCATGGGTCTTCTTTCAGAAACTCTGTGTTGCCCAAAGTGTGTTTGAGTTGACAGACATATCACGTGGCTCCGTGACCTTGGATGAAAATTTGTAGCAGCTGTTTGGTAATGACATATAGCCGGCATGCCCTGCCAGTCAGTGGTATCCAAACTGTGTGCACTGGATCCAGAGGACAAGATTCTTACCACATCTTACAGCTCGACCCGTCTGTCTTCCAGCTGGTGTGCAGAGCGGGAAGCAGTACAGACTTAAAGTGATGTTCAAGAAATGGCTTTAACTAAACATCACTGCAAGTCTTAACGGCTTCACACTCAAGGAGACAATACTGTACAGAGGAGACACTTTACAGTGATGTAGTTTCACAGTTTCAGGAAAATACAAGGTGACCACTTTCTTGCCAGTCTGAACAAAACTGGTAATTCAAACTCGTAAATTGAAGGTCACCACTCCATAAAGTGCTAAATGATTTTACCATAGCTCCTAAATGGTCTCTTTGGGAACTAAATCCCTCTGCCTCGCTTCTCTTAGTTGTCCTCCTTATGGGTCTAATATATCCCTATTAAAAAATATGTAATATATATGTAGCACTTTCGCCTAGCAATAAGAAGGGTCGCTGGTTCGAATCCCAACCACGACACTGGAGTTTGCATGTTCTCCCTGTGCCTGCGTGGGTTTCCTCCGGGTACTCCGGTTTCCTCCCACACTCCAAAGACATGCTGGTAGGTTAATTGGATCCTTTATAAATTGTCCCTAGTATGTATGAATGTGAGTTAGGGACCATAGATTGTAAGCTCCTTGAGGGTAGGGACTGATGTGAATGTACAATGTATATGTAAAGCGCTGCGTAAATTGACAGCGCTATATAAGTACCTGAAATAAATAAATTTTATATATATATATATATATATATATATATATATATATATATATATATATATAATCTGAAACCAAGAACATGTTCTTATATGTTCCTATACGTAGGAACGTAGCCACCTGCTCGCTCCTGGGATGGACTATGGACCATGGGATTTGTAGTTTGCATAGAGCAGTGTACGTGATCGCAACTAACATGCACTGCTCGTTATGAATAAACTGAACTGATGGGGAAAAGGACAGGTTCGGAAGCTCGTGGAGGATGTTACAAGGAGGCAGAAACACAGTCAGAAACCACCTAATTAAAAATAGATCACACAGCCATTAAGTAGTGGATGTGTATGGATTATTTTTGGAAAATAAGGATATTGCTTGGGATCACTCTCAGGCTGGGTTCACACCTATGCGGTTTCCCCGGCACCCAATTCGTATAACAGGAGATTGTGATTGGCTCTCTATGGAGCCGGTTCACATATCTCTTTTGTGGCCACGGAGTGGCTTGCACAGGAACGCTGTGTGTCTTTGGCTCTGTTTCAGTGCCGAATTCAGGCAAAAATTGGGCCCTGATTCCTCCCTGAAATGGAGAACAGGGACACTCTGGACCCCTGCTGAGAGCCTCATCCGCCGGAGGTGTAAACCCAGCCTAAAAGGATAGTTTACCTTTACAAAAACCCTACCTATGCAGGTAAGGGATGTTTGTAGATTGAAACAAACTGTGCAGCTCTGACTAAAGATGAATGATACCCTTTGCTATAGATGTAGGCCAGGGATATGCAATTAGCGGACCTCCAGCTGTTGCATGTTCCATCATGCCTCTGCCTCTGGGTGTCATGCTTGTGGCTGTCAGAGTCTTGCTATGCCTCATGGAACTTGTAGTTCTGCAACAGCTGGAGGTCCGCTAATTGCATATACCTGGTGTAGGCCATTTACATACCTTATGAAGCTTAACTGGAATACTCCCAGGACGTTGCCAAGTACTCCAAGGACATTGCTAAGTGAGGCCTAGTCATCACTGCTCACCTCCATCATCGCAGTAGTCAGCTCTTTCTCTGATTTAAACCCCCTCACATACTCTCTCTCCTCTGATGCAGTAGCTCTGAGTTCAGCATTTGAGAGCTCAATACCTGTGATGGTGGAGGTCCCGGTGAGCAGTGATGACTAGGCCTCACTTAGCAACGTCCTGGGAGTATTCCAGTCAGGCATCATAAGGTATGTAAATGGCCTACACCTATAGCAATTCAACTTTAGTCAGAGCTGCACAGTTTGTTTTTTATCTACAGATGGCCACTTATCGGTATAGGCAGTTTTGTTGTAAAAGTGAACTATCCCTTTAAGTACAGAAAATACCTGTTGATCTTGCCAGAAATACAGTATCCTTGTTACTTCCTGTGAGCTGAACTGAAAGTACAAGTAATGTATCCTCCTTCAGTAAACTGCTAATTCCCCCACCCCTCATTTATTGGAAATGAAGAGATAAAAGCATGTTTGAAGTCCAGCCTAGGGGGATAACTTTGGGTGGTCACCATAGGCGTGCGCAGCCTATTGCATTAGGGTGTGCACCCTTAAGCTCAAACACACATGCGTGTGCGGGTGTCTACATATATATGACCCCGGCACATTGATCTCCCTGCCGACACAGTGAAAGAGAAGAGCATAAACACTTCTCTTATGGCAGAACCAGTAAGAGGGAGATCTTTCCCCTGTTTCTGCTGCTACACAGAGCGATAACACTAATGTGCACGGGGGGGGGGGGGTGATTAGGGTGTGCCTGGGAACACCCGGCACACCCTGTGCGCACGCCTATGGTGGTCACACAGTGAGTGCGATTAGCCCCCCTAGGACAGGAAGCGTGGTAATCATAAGACTACCTTGGACTACCATAGGGCTACTAGTCTTTGTAGCTACGGTGTGTTCTTTCCCTGTATACGTTGTGCTACAGTTAGATTGATTTACTAAAGGCAAATAGACTGTGCACTTTGCAAGTGTAGTTGCACTTGAAAAGGGCATTTGCTCCAGAGCTTAGTAAACGAAGGAAAGCTCTGCTGACTTCCATCATCCAATCATGTGCAAGCAAAAAATGCTGTTTTTTTTTTTCCTTGAATGCTATTGGGTATTCTCTGCAAAGTCAAGCTTCCCCTCATTTACCAAGATCTGAAGCGAATCCCCTTGAAGAGAGCAAATGCACTTGCAAAGTGCCCAGTCTATTTTCCTTTAGTACACCAATCCCAACTTATCCCTCCTCCAGAAAATTAGGAAGTATAGTTTTACTTTTATCATGTTTGTAACAGTATAAGTATAAGAATTTGGTGCCTTACGGGGGACACGAATACCAATATAACCCTGTCCAAAGAAAAAAAAAAAAAAGCATTTCTGCAGTTCCTCATTAACACACAATATTAGATAAATAAACGATTATTTACCTTGTGAAGCTGAGACACCGTCTGGAATGAAGCCGCCTTCTTGCGTTTTTCCTTCACTCCCGTCTTATGCTCGCCTACAGTACCAAAAAAATGTTATCTTCAAAAATTTAAAATGTGAAGTTTAAATAATTTTAATGAGCAGATGTTTACTTCTAACGAGGCGAATGTGGATTCTCACTGTATTGATGATAATAATTAGAATGACAGCATGCAAACTGGACCTTGGGGATATCTCAGAATCATGCTGTCCTTTTACATCAATGAATCTCTTAGACCCAAACTCCTGGCAAACAGCTAAATTTACAGATTTGTTACATTTAGGGGAGCCATTTTATTTCTGTCCATCCAGGTTCTAATATTTACACAGCTCTGCCCCACCTCACAGCTGGGTTTGGCAGGAGAGAAGACCTAATTTTTTTCTGCTGCAGTTTAGCGACACTTTCAAGTTTCTCCCCCTGCCTGTGACCAGACAGTGAAAGGAGAAAGAGCAGACTGATGGCATCATCTCTCTGTCTCTGCTCTCTCCTCCTATCAGCATGATGCACCACTGATTGCCCCCCTCTCCCAGTCTGAGCTTTGCTGTAAGAGCTTGATACCAAGTGAAATCCAGGTCTATTTGTATAAAAAAAAAATAAGTAAGTATTTATGAATACAGAGCTGCATTCATGTGTCCATTTTATATCTGCCAGTTTGTTTAGATCAGCAAAGCATGCAAAATCCCAGGTAAAGGTAAAAAACGTAAATGTTACTTATTAATGAAAAACCTGAGCGCGGGGCAATGCACACAACCCCTTTGGTGATATTAACTTCACATCAGAAGCTCCCCTCTGTTTCAGGGGTTCCTCAATCACATCACCCCCCCCTTTATGTCAGAGTCCCAACATCACATTGGAGTCGCCTCTATACATTAAAGGCCCCTGTACATAAGTCGCCCCATCACATCAGAGGCCTCTCTTCACATCAGAGCTCTACCTTTTGGCTCCAGCAGGATGGCAGAGGGTTAGAAGATGGAACAGAAGGCAGATTTCCGTCCTCTTCTGAATGCCCGGCGAACCTGCATGCCGCCTGTCATGATTAGAGTCATGCAATGCCATTTTGCAGACAAGCCGATCACCATCACCAGAGCAATGAATGGGCGGGGCATCCTGGCTCTAGAGCGTCATTGGTTTGTTATGGCGCTTGTTGTCAGGCCTTCTGCACCATGGCAACTCATGACGTTGATCCAGGGCAAACTAGGTCCTGGGCTCATGGCACCTCAGCAGAACCCAGATGGCACCCTGGTTGAGAAATATTTGTTTCGATTAAAGCCTAGTACACATAGGCTGAATATCGGGCGGCATTTTTATTTTTATTGAACCAGCCAACACCTGGCCCGTGTGTACAGCAGCCGGTCTGACAGAAGTAGGCCATTAGGCTGAAGGGGCATGACCGGAAAAGGTCTGCTCTCTGCCACTGGCTGGGGCATTCCCCGGGGGGGGGGTGTCCTGTCAAAGGGGTATGACCAAAAAAGTTCTGCCGATCAGCATCCGATCAGTGCTCTCAGCCAATGGAGAGTGCTGACTGGGGTGTTCTGGCAGGGTGGGGGATGTCAGAACACAATAGCTCAGTGGTGGAGATCACTGTACTAATATTGCATAATTAGTACACCGGCTCTTCCCGAGCTCTTCATTTTTTTTTTTTTGTTCAGCCCGCTGGGTTGAACGAAACAAAACTAATAGTGTGTACTAGACTTAAGTCTACATCTGATGGTCAAAAAACATGTAAACAGATAAGCTATTTTCCCCTTAAAACTTGATGGGGGTTTCCATGCAGGGGAAGTCCACAATGGGACAGATAAAAAAAAGATGTATTTTTTTACGCGATAATCCTAGAAGTTGTGTACCTGATGAGTAGGAGCTGATGTAATTCTCATACAGGCTGGCCACTAGCTTGTTGGAGGCCTTCTGGAATACTCCGACCACGGTTTCATTTAGAGGATCCTTATTCTTGTCCAGCCATCCCATGATGTTATATGGCACCTGTTCAAACAAGTCTGCTGTCAGTTTAACATATTCTTAATTTTAAAGTTTAAAGTTAATCTGAGCTTTACCCATACCCCAACAGGCTAGCCTAATTGCTGCAGTGTTCTTGCTATTAGTAATGCCCACCACTAACTCCATGATGACATCTCCTGTAGTGCTTAGGACCACAGGGGATGCATTAATAATCACTAGAATAATAGCCAAATCGCTAACGAGTGGCTTAGGAACCTAGGGAGTAACACAGCGTGGAAGAGGAAAGGCTATCACTAGAAAACACAGTATAAAACATACCCACAACAGCAAGGAGAAGGGTAGAGGAGTAAATGTGTGACATTTTTAAGTAAATCATAACCCAACATATGTCCTTATAGTAAAATAAGTGGTGCTGGAGTCCATCTTGAATAATGAAGCTAAATAACACTCACCACACCAGCATAATGGACCAGCTCAAAGTGTGGCTCGTATCTACGTTTCTTGTCTACTTTTGGCTTTTGGAAGTTGGGAGATTTTCCCAAGTGGTTGTCATAAAGCTTGGCTTTAAAGGTCATGTCTGATGCCTTAGGAAACATGCACTCTTCTTCCAGAATAGAAAGGATTCCCATTGGCTAGAGAAGAATAAAGACAGGTTGGAATTGAGATTTTGTCTCTTAAAAGTATAACTGAATTAGCAATAACAATGAAACAAAAATGTAAAATGCAAATGGCAAAACTATTCATTTTACCCAACAGCCAAAGAAATTCCCTAGCTGTGTTAACAGTATTTCATTAATATGCTATTGGTTGTATAAGACAGAGTGGGCAAAGCTTGTAGGGAATACTGGACACCACAGGAAAAAAGGCCCACCAGTGCACATAGTAGTTCAAAGCCAACATCTAACAGAATAATGTCCCGTACACACGATCGGACTTTCCGACAACAAAACCGTGGATTTTTGTTCGAAGGTTGTTGGCTCAAACTTGCATACACACGGTCACACAAATGTTGGCCAACAATTATGAACGTAGTGAGTACAAGATGTAGGGCGAGCCAATAAAAAGGAAGTTCAATAGTGATGCGTGATTCTGAGCATGCATGTTTGTACTTTGGACTTTTGTCCGACGGACTTGTGTACACACGATCGGTAAATCCGACAACAAATATTTGTTGGCGGAAAATTTGAGAGCATGCTAGCCAACATTTGTTGGCCGAAAGTCCGCCAACAAATGTTCAATGGAGCATACACGCGGTCATCAGACTTTCCGCCAACAATCCGATCGTGTGTACGGGGCTTAAGACTACTGCATGTGTTTATGACTCCGTAAATGTAATCACTTTCCGAGGACAAACGAAACACAGGTGAGCAGACAGCAAGTGCCCTAGGTGTGTCATGTGCCGACATCAAGAGTTGGTGATGCCTAATTGGACCTTGAGAAGAACAACTATTTATTGGCTACCCACTTTATCTGCCCCATTACCTTTTCTATGAGGTCAATGCAAGCCTGTAAGTCTAGGCCAAAATCAATGAAGACCCATTCAATTCCTTCCTTCTTGTACTCTTCCTGCTCCAGTACAAACATGTGGTGGTTGAAAAACTGTTGCAGTTTCT
The DNA here is from genome assembly GCA_037952925.1 of Lithobates clamitans. Lineage (NCBI taxonomy): Eukaryota > Metazoa > Chordata > Amphibia > Anura > Ranidae > Lithobates > Lithobates clamitans. Next base: position 956,192 of record JBBGZY010001682.1, read on the forward strand.
CATTGGTGAAGTTGATGCAGAGCTGCTCAAAGCTGTTATACTGGAAAAGAAAACACAGAAAGCATTATGGACCCAATTTTAGTTTATCACTTTTTGGATTATTTTAGCTGGCTGTAAAACATTTTCTGTTTGTCAAAAGTCGAAACTACAGAGCTTAATAAATGTGTATAACACACCTTCCAGCCATGTCTATATTCATAGTGTCCAAAGTGGCATGTCTAATTGGAGTGGGCAATCATGTAATCAAACAGGTCAAGGTTGGCCTTAGAAGGTTTTCATTTGAGATTTGCAAAATGTTTCTCTAGATGTGGGGTTAGCACCGATTGTAGTATAGGTTTACCTTAAAGCCGGCCACACACATAGCAATAGTGTGTTTGCTTACATCAGCAGCTTTCAGTTGCAAAAAATACAGCCAAACCAATCAAGACAACCTACCACCAACACTGATCATTTCATGATGTAGATAGAAACAGCTGCCGATAGGTTGATTTATCCAAGGTAGGAAAGTAATTAGAACTGTCTGTTGTGTGGCCGGCTTTGGAGGTAGGTCTTGGTAAGATTTAGGATTTGAATGTAGGAACCTTTTCTGAGATAATACACTTACTGTTCATGTGGGTGATGGCAAGTACTTGAGAGTGTATATTGATTTAGGAAATCGGGGTCAAAGTAGACTACATTTGCAAGGGACCACATTCTGTCTATTGAGGGCCGACGCCTACCTACTTCTAGAAAAAGATTACATCACTTTGCTTCTTAACATTATTAACTGTAACATGCTAAATTTGATCTCTTAGAAAGGGCCCAAGAAACATTTTATGAAGCACTTATTTTGTAAGCAAGTGCAGCTAACTTTACGGCGGGGAGGAACCCACATAATTTAAGTGTATATGGACACCATCTTCTTTTATTTGGTCCCTTTACGTTTGTAAATAATAAATCCAAAGCTTTTTGTTACATCTGTTAAATAGGTGCTGTTAAATAATATCTGTTGATCTTTCTAGAAATCTGGTGAGCTAACAACTTTCTGTGCCTTACTAAAGGCATAAAGACTGTGCACTTTGCAAAGTGCAGTTGCTCCAGAGCTTAGAATATGAGGTAAAGCTGAACTTCGCAAAGAATCACCAATCACGTGCAAGGAAAATAAAAAAAACAAACATTTTTGCTTGCACGTGATTGGATGATGGAAGTCAGCAGAGCTTCTGCTCATTTACTAAGATCTAGATCAACTGCTCTTGCAACGTGCAACTGCACTTTGCAAAGTGCACAGTCTATTTGCCTTTAGTAAATCGACCCCATTGTCCTCTGAAGACTACAGAACAGCCCCCTCTATGTAATGGACAATAGAAGAGGTGTCCAGTAGTCCTATCTTGTTTTTTTGTGGTCCTGACACAGAAGGGTGACTGTGCGTTGACCTGCTAGGACTGGAAGTGTGCTACTGGCAGAATCACAAGGTGAAAATAAAGGGGAAAAAAGCTTCAAAACGATCTAAGGACTGGAAAGCTTCAATGGAAAAAAAAATGGGTTTAGATACACGTAAACTTCCTAAATTGTCTGAGGAGTGCAAGGAAGGAGTGTGATGCACAATAAACACCTGAGCACCAATTCAATATGCCTGAATTAACCTATGTTAAATTAGCAGAAGTATCTGTTTTAAAGGGGCCCAATGGCACACTGGAAAGTTTCTGCCTCTAAGGGGCCCAATGGCACACTGGAAAGTTTCTGCTTCTAAGGGGCCCAATGGCACACTGAAAACAATCAACCTTCTAAAGGCTCGTTCCTATCTCTGGCATTGGAATGAATAGGAGTTATTATAGGAAATTAGAAGGAGGTGTTACTCTATGAACAACGGGGATTCTCTGGAAGACACTTTGGGGTTGATTTACTAAAGGCAAGTTTACTTTGTAAGGTGAGTTGCACATGGCAAGGGAATTTGCCCCAGAGTTTAGTGAATGTGGTGAAGTTTCATTCTCACTTTGCAAAGATTACCAAATCACCTGCAAGAAAAATAAAATAAAAAGCACATGATTGGATGATGGAAGTCAGCAGAGCTTCACCTTCTTCACTAAGCTCTGGTGCAAATTCCCTATCAAAATGCAATTTCACTTGCAAATTGAACAGCCTGTTTGACTTTAGTAAATCAAACCCACTAAATGCTGCTGGCTGGGTAAGGTGTAAATAGTAGAAATGGCCCTTGGACATTGCAGAGGTTGTGCTGGTGGCTCAAGACTGAAAAGGTTTGAATTGATCGTACTAAGGTCCAAAATCAGATTTTGGTCTTATGTGTGAAACAGTCATGGAGGCAATATATATAACTAAGTGCATGCGAGTCTAGAAGTATTCTGTACCTCAAATATTTCAAAGCCAGCGATGTCCAGTACTCCTATGAAGAACTGCCTAGCCAGCTTGGTATCCAGTGTCTTATTAATTCGGCTAACAAGCCACTTGAACATCCGATCATAAGTAGCTTTTGCCAAGGCACCAACTGAAAATACCACCTGGAAATATAAAGTAGAAATACTCACAATGGTAAAAAAAAAAAAAAAGCCAGCTTTTTATTTGTCTATGTATAACAGATTGTGAGTGCTATACAGCAAAGCTGTCCATACACTGATCGAAAATGTGGCCAGTTCAGCAGGGACTGGCCAATTCTTCATCAGTGTGTGGCTGTCTCCGCTTAACAGAAGTAGATACGGTAGTTTGATTGTAAGGCCTCATGCACACTGGATGTTTTTGGAAGTTTTTACAGCTGCTGTTTTTGGCTTCACACAATATTTTTCTACAGTCAATAAACTCTCCAGCATGTTATACTTTGTGTCCATGCACAGGCTGTTATTAACTGTTTTTGGCTGGGGCGTTTTTTGGCTGTAAAAAACCCCCCAAAACTAGTGGGTTTAGAGGGGAGTTTTTCAGCTGTAAAGACGCTCTAATGTCAAAAAAAGCTGCAAAACGCAGATAAACGCTTAAAAATGTGTTTTACCAGCGTTAAATATTTTGTTTCCCATTAAAAAAATTAAAATGCTTAAAAACGATTAAAAAACGCTGAAAAAAACCCAAACATGCTAAAAAACATTATTGCAAAAACGTTGAAAAAACATTGAGAAACTCACTGCAAAGCTACTGGCATTTTTTAAACCTTTTTATAACGTCCAGCATGCATGAGGCCGAAATGTTGGAAATGTTTTTCTTGATCAGTGGCTGCAGCCAATGAGCTGCAGCTGTTGATCAGTGTATTTTGACAGTAGCTAGTGCCGTTGTCAGAATACAATGTCCCCATAAGAAGGTTGGGGGGGTGGTTTCCTTCAACCACCTCATTTGTGTGGATGGAGGAACCTGTTTTGGGTTTTTTTTTGCTCAGCACGCTGGCTAAACAAAAACAAACAAAATAAAAAACTGAACAACCAACAGTGTATGGCCAGTTAAGTATGTAACACATTCAGGGGTATTATATTTCATATTTTATTTGAATATATATATATTTTTTAGTTTGTAGCAATCCCATTGTTAAGAGGATTATAAATAGATGATAAAAGTTAATTTTTAAATAACCTTGTTTTGAAGAATTTATTGTGCATTCCCTACAGAACGTTTCACTTACAATACTCAGAAACCAGATACAATATATTACCATAAGTATTGGGACGCCTGCCTTTACACGCACATAAACTTTAATGGCAAGTCTTAGTCCGTAGGGTTCAATATTGAGTTGGCTTACAAGTGCCCAACAGTCATAACGCCCACATGCCGCACATATGCATCGCTGAGTGGTTGATGTTTATGTGATGATAGAGCACGCATTGCACACTCTCAACGCAAAGAAAGAGCTGTCGCATTGGCCACATGATTGCCAAATCTTCTCACCCCCACAGGTGTTCTGAACTATATAAAGGGATGCCAGAGCAGGCTGGAAGTGGTAATCGTCCTTTAGCTGCACAACTGAGTGTTTCAAAGTAAATGCATATTCATTTGCATCTCTCTTGACTTACCTGCTCCACATTCTGACCTTTGGTCACATACTCATTCCCAACCTTTACTCTGGGATGGAGCAGACCTTTAATGAGATCAGCTGAGCTGATTCCCGTTAGATAGGCTGCCTTGTCAGCACCTGGAAATGGGAACAAATTAGACGTAATTTGGATGTGGCCATAAAATGTAAGACAGCATTACCCATTTGGGGGTCTGGTGGATGTACCATCACAATACATCTGCATTCACTTACTTTCAGTGCCGTCCGCTTCAGCCTGCTCCTCCCTCTGCTTCTGCTTGAACTTCATGTTCCCAAAATGCATAACGGCACCAACTATTTTATAGCTGCCAGTCTTCTCCTCCGGGCTGAAGCCCAGGATATCCATGGCATGCTGGGAAAGAGAGAACACATGACATGCAAGATGACATAAGTTAACGCATCAGGACGTTGAAATTAGTTACAATGTACCGACCCAATAAAAACCTAGCAATGCTTATATGCATGCAATCTTTAATTGCAACCTCTAACGAGCAGGGCCCTCTGATCCCTCCTGTGTTGAATTGTATTGTAACTGAACTGTTTATCGTGACGTTGTAAAGCACTGTGCAATATAAATACTGTATAATAATACATTTTATCCACTAGAAGTCAGTGACAATATTTTTCCAGGCCTTGTCAGTTGATTTCTATATAGTTTAAGGCAGTCAATATTTTTGGTAAAAACCTAAGCTGTCACTGGTGATTGACCAGTTCAGTTGTGGATACAGTAATAAAAGGTCCTCTGTGTAAAAACTATTTAGGGACCCCTAAAGATAGATGTCATGTAGATGAAGAGTTACCTTTACAATACCCTGAAATTTCCACCTGGGGTCAAACACCCCTCACACTTTAAGTCCAGATCAAGTCAAGAGGAAATGGTAGAATCATTCTATGTTCCTTAGTGCTGGTAATGTAAGAATTGAAAGAGATATTTTCTGCCTGATACCACTTGGTTATAACTTTTGATGAGTTTAGGCGTCTTCAGGCTAGGATCTAAACCAACATGCACAAGCCCGTCAGGAAGCTGTCACCTGCATGGGCCAATCATATGTGTATACAAGGGGTGGGGATACATGCGGCTGTGGGGTGGAGAATGTCTCAGACAGATATGATTGGCCCAGTACAGAGACAGATTCCTGATGGGCTTGCTCAAGAGGGTTCAGACTAGGATCCAAATACGCCTCACCTCTACTTATGACCCAGTGGGTCATGCACAAAGTCTGTACAAATGATCTGTGTCACTGGCTCCTAATGAAAATGCTAAAGAAATTATTTACCCTAATCCCAGTCCCCCCACCCCTGAAGGCTTAGGTTGTGAAGACCGGTCCCTCAAAGCCGCTATTTTTGCCGGCCCTGTTGCCACCTTTCTTGCAAATATCAACACGTACCATGCAGCACAGCGTTCACTACTGGTCCTGTATCGTAAGTAATGACATAGGAGTGCCTGCCAATTCCAGTGGTGGAGAGGGGAGAAACGGACTTCCAGCTATTGCAGGACTGTGTAATAAGGCAAGAGTATACATACTGTATATTTAAATACCCTGTGGGCAGTCTGGGTCAGGTGCCCTTTGATCAGTGTCTTGAGTTCCCATTATATGGCAGAAGGCACAGGGGTTGATTTCCTAAAGGCAGTTGCTCCAGAGCATAGTAAATTAGGTAAAGCTTCACTTTGCAAAGAATACCGAATCACATGCAAGGAAAATAACAACAACAGCATTTTTGCTTGCACATGATTGGATGATGGGAGTCATCAGAGCTTCTGCTAATTTGCTAAGCTCTGGAGCAACTGCTCTTGCGGAGTGCAGCTGCAATTTGCAAACTGCACTGTCTATTTGCCTTTAGTACATCAACCCCACAGAGTCTGCCTTCCCTACCCTTCTTCTTCTTCACCACAATTTTTGCATAAAACTACTAACCTCTCCCCTTAAATATTAGCACAGAAAAGCAGCCAGCTGTAACTAAAGCAATATTTGTCTACATTCACATGCAATGGCAAATGTTAACTGAGTGAGAAAATAGTTTGTTACTCATTGTGATAATTCTGATATGAATTGCTTTCATGGTTTGATGAGATACATTGATAGACTAATTTAGATCACGTACATCAGTGCCCATAAGCTCTTCCCCATCGTCAACATTATCCACAGTTGTTACACCTTGTGAACAGAAGTGATAGTCGTACGGGTTGGTGGACAGCAGCAGCATATCTGTAATAAAAAATTTGCAGGGAATTAGACAAAGTATATACATTTTACTTTAATGTCACTTCATATACATCTGAGGTTCTTGTTGGAATATTCTGAACACAGCCTCGGTCAGTCTACAGGCCATAGTCTTGTTACCTTCAGGTCTTCCAACTTTGTAGGGAGTTAATAAACAGAAATATGTAGACATATGAAATGGTATATTTTATTATGTGAGAACAAGCAAGAAAATCCCTGGGAGACTCTGGGTTATCTTTTGGGAAGTAAGCTTGTTGTAGCTAAACAATGAGACTAGCTTTTGGAAATTCACAGGGTTTTGGATGTGTACTTACTTACATATTATGTTGTAGCGTCACTCCCATAGGAGCCGCTAGAGTCCTCTCTTACTTAAACTTACTTCAACTCTTCAGCCAGGCACACACTTAGGCTCGTTTCTTGAATAATCAGTCTAGGGATTGTTGGTTGTTTTTGATGTTTTATTGAGAACTTGGATAGGGAAGGGAATGTTGTGTGATACTGCAGATTCAGCTAATTACATGGAGGACAACTTCTTCAACTTGACAGTGGAATTCCTACTTGAAACAACATGCACTCTTAAGCAAATCCTCTATGAGAATGATAGACTTTTGCTCTTCAGGACACTAGCCAGTATCCCCTTTCTGCTGTACCCAGTAGCTGACTTTCCTAGCACAGAGGTGTAACCTAAATAACAGGCCCCTAGATCTTTGGTCTGAAATCACATGAGTGGCAAACAGATCTTTTCAGGCATGGCTCCCCTCAGTCAGCTCTTCAGAACACATGGGTCAGCTCTCCTTCTCCTAGGGCTCCAGCCTGCGGCCACATGGCAGCAAGTGCTGAGGAGGGTAAAGGGCCCCCTCCTCAGCTGGACCCTCCTCTCCAGGCAAAACAACCCCTTCCTGTGTGTCTCACTGAATATAAATACCTCTTCCCAGCATGCATAGGGGCCACTATGCCTGTAATTGGCTGGGATGGCATATATATCCGTGCCACTGATCTACATGGGCCACTCCTGTCCACCCAGCGAGTGGCGCCGGAGACCAGTGGAAAAAATGGCTCAGGTGAGCACAGCACTGAATCATGGGGCAGGTGGGTGTTTGTTTATTAAAAGTCAGCAGCTACATCCTCTTTCATTTTCCTGGTCTACTACCCCTCTCCCCCTTTTTTTCCCTTTTCTCCTTTTTCTTCCTCTCCTTTTCTACATTTCCTTTTAACTCATTAGGCCACCAGGCTTATGCCTGGGTGGGATGGTTACATGGTTAATTTTTAGTACTGTTATATGGTATACCCTTGATAATATAATTATTGAACATATGGTTTGACACTACGCTGCATTCAATACTCCATAAGGAAGTTTTTACCTAAATTTTGTGCAGTGTGTTCCAGAATACCGAAGTTCCGGACGGCGATATTCATCTCCTAATTGTTCTGTGTAATTATTCTTAGAACCTTTTGGACCTAACACGTCTATTTACTCTATTTTGTTTTCTTTTTGTTTGCAGTATTCTATTTTGTACTTGCGATGTGACCATCAATCAGATGAGCTGTTACGTTGGATTGATTATTAATAAAACCTTTTGTACAAGAAAAGTCAGCAGCTACAGTCTTTGTAGCTGCTGACTTTTCATTTTTTGAAATATGACTGGAGCTCCACTTTAAGTGGGGTTGGCTACTATTAGTGAGGGGTATAACATGTTAATCAGCTTCTTTGCACAAACGTGAAGGGTACTGTTCACTTCTGCTACAGCATAAAAAGATATTTTAGACAACTGTACACCTCCAACCTTGTGGCAAAAGTTTGGGGATGATCCTTTTCTGTTTCCGGCATGACTGTGCCCCCATGTACAAAGCCAGCTCCATAAAGAGGTGGTTTGACCACTTTGGCATGGGTGAACCTGAGTGGCCTGCACAGAGCCCAAGCCTCAACCCTACTGATTGTCTCGTCCAACACCAGTACCTGACCTCATAAATGCTCTTTTGACTGAATGGGCACACATTTTCACAGACACGCTCCATAATGTTGTGCAAAGCCTTTCCAGCGTAGTTGATGTTGTTATAGCAGCAAATGGGGGCTGCTCTATATTAGTACCCATAGACTTGGAATGGGATGTTCAACAACCAACAAGCTTATAAAAGTGTGATGGTCAGATGTCCACAAATTGTTGGCCATAAAGTATGTATATAAATACAGAGTATCCCATGACACAGGATTCCCAGAGCACTATAGATATTTTAAAGAGAGCATAACAGAGGATATTTTCCATTTAGAGTTTCTGAATGAAACTTCACATGGAGTCAATTGTATAGACAAGCACGGAGAGGAAAGGAGGGGGAAGGTGTCACTGCTCTGACTCATTCACTTGTGTATTTTCATTTCACCTTATCATACTGGGCTCTGCAAACACCAGACATAGTAAATTGAGCCTTGAAAGCTTGCAAAAAATAAGTTGCATATGAAAATATAAAAAATCTTTCAAATGTCATGTGTAAAATATTCATATATCTGGCTTAATAATATATATTATATTATAAGCCCACCATACATTCTCTTTAAGGGATGTTTATAAGGTAGGTTTGGTGAATTTGAAATTAAACTGGCTTCTCTCCCCAAACACTATTCTATTGAGGATAGCAAATACATTATTATTATTATTATTATACAGGATTTATATAGCGCCGACAGTTTACACAGCGCTTTAAATACATGAGAGCTGCATCTGTTCTCCACAGAATCCAGAAGCTTGGATGGTTTGTTCAGTGATCGATTCATATTGATATTCTATATTATAGGCAAGGCTTCACCAAAAATTTGATCAGATGGCTCATGGTTTGTATGTATGGGCAGATTTCAGTTTGTGTTACCTTGAAGCTCTGGCTTCTTCCCAGACAGGATCTGATAATAAATATGGTAGCTTCTTTCTCCAGGCTGCTGGAAAATTACTCTTGATTTTTCCAGAAGGTCTAAAAGCATAAATAAAAATATTTGTGATGCTAATATCATATAACATTATAAAGTGAAAGCAGTTTTACAACTGCCATAAAAATGTAAACACGAACAATGAATGTCTTTTACTTGCTCCTGGTTTTGGTTTATTAAATATACCAATAAAAGCATTTTGTTTTATCGATTCAAGTTTAAAAAAATACCCGTTGATCCTGGCAGAAATCTGGTGTGGTCCTATGCACTCGGCAGTCTTTTCTCCCTTTTCCGTTCACCTCTTTGGACTGCAAAACACTTTTCCGCTATGTTACGGAGATGTGGGGAGTGGGAGGCATTTTGTAGCCCTGTCCTAGGGTGACACCATTGCTCCCCTTTAGATAGAGTATGGCTAAACGAGTGTTGTCATCCAGGGGCAGAATGTGTGTTACTGACAGGATCATCAGGGAAGTATTTTTTTTTTATTATTATTAATATTATTTAAAAACAGCTGCTATAGGAGTATGAAATATGTAGAAATGTAATTTTTGTTTGTGGGTTTTAATACACTTTGAATATTCTTGACAGTCGCCCTTTGCAACAGCAAAATCAGTAATTTTGCAACATAATTTTGCTAGAATCACTCTGCTCATCCCTAATAAGGAGAATATCAGCTCGTCTAGAAATGCATCAATGCAAGGGCACACCTTTGTACTTTCTGACCAGAATAGGCTTGCTGAGATACTTACAGATGTCAATGTCAGATGAAGCCAGTTTTCCAGTAGGTCCAAAATGAATTCGAATAAACTTCCCCTATGAGAAAGAATACTTTGTAACATGATAACAAACCACCAGCATATACTTTAACTATACAATAGCTTAACAACATAACATAGCACTTAATCATTCACAAAAGGCAAAATATTATTCCAACAACAGGAGCAACAAATTATGATATGTCAAATTTTTGTAACAACTTACAAATCGGGAGGAATTATCATTTCTCAGGGTCTTGGCATTGCCAAAGGCTTCCATCGCTGGATTAGCTTCAATAATTTGGTCTTCTAGGGTGCCCTGTATATATAATAGATATATTGTATTTCACAAATATGTTATTGAGAAAACAATCTATTTATTGCACATAAAAAATAATTAAAATCATGTATTATGCATATACAGTGGCGAAAATAATTATTTGAACCCCTGCAGCTCTTTGGCATTAACTCGACTCGCCGTGTTTGTAGGAAGAAAAATGCTGACTATGACCCTAAGAACACCATCCCTACAGTCAAGCACGGAGGTGGAAACATTATACTTTGGGGCTGTTTCTCTTCTAAAAGGTACAGGCCGACTTTGCTGCATTGAGAGGCCAATGGACAGGCCATGTATTATAAATTCTAGGATGAGAACCTTCTTCCCTCAGCCAGAACACTGAAGACTGGGTCCTGGATGGGTCTTCCAGCATGACAATGACCCAAAACACACAGCCAAGACAACAAAAGAGTGGCTCAAGAAGAATCACATTAAGGTCATGGAGAGGCCTAGCCAGTCTCCAGACCTTAAACCCATAGAGACTTTTTGGAGGGAGCTGAAATTTCGAGTTGCCAAGCGACAGCCAAGAAACCTTAAGGATTTAGAGAAGATCTGCAAAGAGATGAGATGTGTGCAAACCTGGTAACCAACTACAAGAAACGTCTCACCTCTGTGCTTGCCAACAAGGGTTTCTCCACCAAATACTAAGTCGTGTTTTACTTAGGGATCAAATACTTATTTTATTCACTGAACTGCAACTCAATTTACAACATGTTTTTTCTGGATTTTTGGTTGATATTCTGTCTTTATCATTTAAAATATACCTATGATAATTATAGACCCTTCATTTCTTTGTAAGTGGGCAAACTTACAAAATCTTTTAAACGTTTTTTTTTTGTAAAGGGGAGTACAAGAAACCATGCACAAGACAGGATCAACCAGGAACAGTCCAAGCAGGTTGTCCTGCACTTTTTTCACCAAGAAAGGCAATAAACGCAGTTTCAATGCAGGAGGAATTTGTACAGCAACTTCACAGTATAAAACAAACAAAAACATCTGCTAGTCTGGGCTACTGAATAATATCAGATCAACCCTAACAGGATGCCCCCTAATAGAAAAATAGACAGCACTTGTACCTTTTTGGGCCTTCACACAGGGCCTTTTTACTAATTTTTTTTTTCTTGTTAAAATTTTTTTTTTTTAACTAATTATTTTACTGAAATACATTTTACAAAATATAAAATAATAAATATAGTATATAAATAAATGAGTAAATGAATGAAATACATTTTTTTTTCTACTGTGACACACTCTCCCTTTTCTTTTCAACCCTTATTCAAATAAGTAACATTGTACATTTTTTTCAGGCCCTATAATTCCTGTGTACTTCGTACTGCAAAATAAATAAAAAGTGCTTTTACTGTATGCGTACATGTATATATTAAAATATACCACTTACCCCAGTTTTGGTGGCTGGAGCTTGCTACAAAATGTAAAAGAAAGCAAAAAAAGAAATTATCTATATTGTGACATTAATTTATCGATGGTTATACAGGACACCAAACCACATAAAACTGTCAATGAACAGGTATTTAGGAGCTGCCAAGTAATGTATAGCTTTTTATTAAGCTGCCAAAATGCGGAAGGAACAAAATCAAGGATAAAAAAAATCATTAAAAATTGTAAAGAAGCAAAAAGGGAAATGTTTAAACCATAATTAAATTAGAAGAAGAAGAATAAGAAGAAGAAAAACCAAATACGCTGTATGAAGCAAAGCCCAAAGAGAATCAATTGCACAAAAACTCAAAAAAGGGATAGCGATTAAAATAAAATTAAATAAAATATGAATGAAAGGCTGTTAAATCCGAATGATTTAAGAATAAAGCAGATGGTCTTAAAAAAAAAAAAATCAGGATTACAAAAAAAAAGCTAATAGGAATATGGAGAAAATGAAAAGCAATTATTGAAAAAGTACGTAAAATTATTTTAGTGCCATTTGGGAAAAAGAAAAGACTAGTATTGCAACATCAGGAGGTAGAAAGTTTTAATCTCCATAAGGTCTTTTTGTGAAGCTGGAGCCACCTGGTGTATGATCATAAATTAGATGTGGCAGTGTAAGGGCTCATTTAGACCTGCGGTTGAATGGCGTTAAAAACACGTGGTTGAACCGCATTTTAGGCGCCCCCAACTGCCTCCTCTGCAGCACCTTCACTGTTACTCTATGTATCTCTCTTAAGCTGGCAATACATGGATTAAAATTCAGCCAGTTCAGCAGGAGCCAGCTGAATTTCAAGCCATATATGGCCATATCCATTTCGATCTAATGATCAACTTTTCTCAAATTGGACTGTCAGTATATTTTTCGCTCAACCAGTGCTTGCAGCCAATCGGCTGCGGCACTGATCAGTGTATTCTGGCAGAGCAGGAGTCCCACTGCCAGAATACAGTAGCACAGCAGAAAGATCCCCCCATCCACCTTGACTGTGTGGAAGCAGCAATCAGTTTGGGTTTTTTTTTTTTTCATCAGACTGGCTGATCAAAAGAAAAATCCATCTATTGCCAGCTTTAGCCACCCTTCAGTGCATGAAAACTGTCAGAGCTATAGTTAAAGTATATGTAAAGCAAAAACATTTTTTTTTTTATGTTTTGGATAGAGTAGGGAAGGATCCTTGTCAGAATTTTGTGCTGTCTGCGTCCCTGCTGTGCCTTCTCGGTTTGTCCTGGTATCCAGCATAAGCAAATACCGCCTAAACTTAAGGGCAAGTATATTTTACGCAAGATTGTTGTGCTTTGTGTATTTCTTCCAGATCTGTGCAGTAATCCAGTGAGAAACTTTACCTCTGTGTAGAAGCTTCCTGTAAAAAGACCACTCACTGCTGCTCCCTCTCCTTGTGCAGAGTGACTGGTCTGGTCTCCGCCCCCTCCTGTAGTTTCCTGCAGGCAGCCTGTAGTGGGTGGAGGATGCTGTGCCCCTCCCACAGCTCTGCTTTTTGCACAGACTATATACAGAACAGCAATGATGTCACTGCTACTTTTATATGGTAATATTTAGGTTTGTAAAGGAATTTGGTGCACACAAAATGGATTAACATCCATTGTGGCTATTGAGTAGTATATTTGAATTAAAGTGTTTGTGCCAGGAGTTCAGCTTTAATTAGCATACAAAAGACAGTAAAGAGCCCCAGTACAAATATTATAAATGGACCTCTTCTATAACCGTCTTAATTAGGTAAAGTGCTCTGATATTCTTCCAAGTCCTAGCAAATGTGTATATTTCTTGTGTGGCTATTACTTTCTCTGCTGTGTGGGAGGACCATACTAGATCCAAAGAGACATAATAAAGTGTACCTAAAGCTACATTTTTCTTTTTAAGTTTGGAGAGCGTGGTAAGGTGGGATAGAACTTTTGTCAGGTTTTTATGTCTGTGTCCCTTCTACTTGTCCTGGTGACTGTTGCCATGGAGACTGACAGTGAGGCAGAATTCCTAAATTTCAAGTCACCAGAACATGAACAGAGAGAGGAAATCTTGCCCTAAATAAAATTGAATTTCTCTCACTTTGGAGAGACTTTCTTTCACTTCCTGTTGTGTCTACAGAGCAGGAAGTAACAAGAAATTTCCCCAATAGGAGTTATCACCATTTACTAAATTTTTGGATTTATAAACCTTTTAGCACACCAGACCACATTTGTGAACTTTGCAAGGGCAAGTCAGTCTATAGATTTATAGATCCACTTATAAAGCCTATAAAATACTTACAGCAGGCCAACCCTTGTGGTCATCACCAAAATTGCTAGTACAAGCCTTGTTTTATTAACATGTACTGTATATTGATACTTTAGTTAAAGTTAAAGGGTAGAAAGCCAGTTTGGAAGCAAGTAAGAAGTCAAAAAAGCAAAAGAAGATAGTAATAGGGGTACAAAAATAAATGGTAAAATCACTGCAAGGGAAGCGCTGCCAAAGGCTCATTCTTACACTCTTCTTCCCGATCCCTTCACCAAGGGCTGCCACAATGGCAAAGTACTGAATTACACGTTTCGTGTTAACAGTTTTGCCTGCACCGGATTCTCCACTTGGGGTAACGGAAAGATGGTAGATGATAAATGGAGGAAGAGTAATTCAGTATCATTAGGTTGTACCGATGATGATGATATATAACACTGGACTCAATCCACAATGAAAATGCATAAAACCTAAATGCTGCTACCTTGAAGAAACTATTAATGTTCTGAAATCTACAATAAATTCTTCAAACATTTGGTGTAAAGTTGGCCAATATAGGAGGAGTTTGGGCTTCTTAGGATGGGACTTAGGGTGGAACCTAAAGTTGCTCCAACTGTAAACATTAAATTGTTGGGAGACATGTAAATGTAGCTTCATAGCACCTAATTTAGAAACTGGCTGAAATGTTCAAGCATATACATCCATTATACGATAAACAAAGAGATAAAATTAATAAGACCTTCAGTAAAAGAGCGTCACAGCAAACATAAAGCAATGACTTTGAAAAGAAAACAGGAATATTATAGTTTATAATGCTTTATTTTTCCTTTATTTAAATCAGTGGTCTCCAAGCTTTTCAGCACATGGCCACATTTTGGATTTCATGGGCTGAAAAAAAAAAACAGATTTATAAAGAGGCCCCCCAGAGTCCTCCCTTACATCCAGGAGAGCCCATAAAAGTCCTCCTTTACATCCAGGAGAACCCATCAAGGTGACTGGGGGGGGGGGGGGGTCATGGCTGGCTTGCTGGCTGTGGATGTGCCAGTTTCCATATTATGATGCACAAGCCACTGCCAACCAGCTGGGGTATTTTCCCAGACAGTTAATGCGGACTGTATAAAGTCTAGTAGCATGCTGGATGTGACCTTTTGGCCATAGTTTGGAGATCCCAGATTGATATCATGCATTTACAACTCTTTTTGCATTTAGTAGCCTCAGATAAGCCCCATTCCGAAAAGAATTTCCAAACAAGAGCTAGTTAGGACTGATACTGTATCACTGTAATGCTGTAAAAACTGTTCTGTAGGGGTGTTGCCTGTGGGAGTTAGCCACTAGAGCGAGAGTCTACTACTCTGTAAAGTACATGTAGTAAAAAAAAATGAAAAATGAATAGTCGCGTCACACATACATAGGTTGAATTAGGAATAACAAGTCCAAAATGTGCAAATACAATGTACAAATTACAATGTAAACCACTTTTAACCAGCCCCAAAATCTGGGTATATAATGCAAAATGGCATGTTTTAATACAAAGAATTTAAGAATTCTATTGTCAGCCCTGTTCTTGCATCTAAATACAGTCAAGTGTGTATGAAATGGCGATGCTTTGCTACAAAGCTCTGTATGAGTGTAGAGTTACAGGGACTGACAATGCTGATAAACTCTAATGCTCTGTATCTGCGCTGACCAATTGTTCTCAAGTGATTTCACTGCTATGAATAGACTGACTTATTACAGTCCCAGATAACAAAGGCTATGGACAATGATAGAGGGATTGCCACCAAAGGAGAATAGCCAGGCATTTTAATACCAGATCTCTGCTTTACCTAATTAGGTCATGGTGTGCTTCTGTGATGTGAGCGGTGCCTGGTGTGCTTCTTAATTTAGCTTTTGTCGCCTTGCAAATATATATATATATGTATGTGAATCTATCACCCTGAGTCCATTGTCTAAAATAAGGAATGTTGATGTTGATGCCTGAATTGAACTGGCCAGTATTAAAAAGTTAGGAGGATCAAGGACTACATTTTGTTATCACTTTAAAATCCTTGAGGTAGTATAACTCTGTTAGGGCTAAATTTATAAAGCACTGATGATTGACTGGGCAGTCATTTGCATCTTTTTTGCTATTGAACGTGCATTGCAAATTTGATGTATTTGTAATACATATACAGGTCTTGTAACACTGGCCAATTAAAACTATGTTACATTTGCAGGCACCGATTGCTTAAAGATAACTAGTTGACTTACCGGTCCACCAGTCCCCTGCTCATACTCCCAATAGAAGCTTTGGTTTGAGCTTAGTTAGGACTAATATATAGGACAAAAAGTACCCGCCGGTACTAGACTTTTAGTACCGGGAGGGGGGGGGGGGTACTTTCTGTCCTATATATAAAATTTAGGGATGTTGGCAACACACATTTGGAGTGTTATTCTCTCCACTGTGGTTTTTCACTTGTAAATTAGTTAGGACTAAGGACCATCTGTAGGTCTCTCAGGCACTCAGCACTAAATCATAGGCAGAAGGAGAGAGGCTTCCATGCTCCCCTATGCATAGAAAAATCAATTCCCTCTCTCAACGCTCCAGCAGGCAACCAGAATGATAGGGAGCAAAGATAATGTGAATGTGAGCCAAGGAAGAAAGGGGCTATATTAAGTGTACCAGTTTTTCTTTTAAGTCAACTTTTTCTGCACAATTAATGCACAGAAATGATAATTTTAGCCTGTTTATATTAGGCAGCCCATAGATGGTGCAAATTTCATTCCGGGGGGGCGGTGGAAGCTGTCCTTGCCAGCAGAAGACAATGATTATCGTTAGTGGCTACAGCAGCTGCTTATGATATTCAGAAGCGAATCCGGCAGGTTGGTTGTACCCAAGTTGATTGATCAATCAACTTGGTACATTCAGCCTACTCATTAAAGGTTCAATTCCAACCATGTATGGCCTACCTTACAGTGCAATTATAATACCATTTTGCATAGCTGCTGTGATCTACTTATTCCATCAGCCTTATGCTACAAAGTCAAAAGTTTTTAAAATTGTAAAATTAAAAAAAAAAAAAAAACGGATTTGTTTCACTGTAAATTACTATGCACTGGAAAATAGGTGGAGCTTAAAAAAGTAAATGTAAGTTATGCATTGTTTCAATATGCTCCAGACTGGTGGTTCTCAACCTTCTTAAGAGCAGGGAACTGTATATTCTTCCAAAGCCGTCCATATCCCAACAGTGAAATAAAACGTTTATACTTATACATTAAAAAAATGGAAGGGGTTAGGTGTCACTATGGGGGGATATTGGTTGTTCTGAAGAGAGGTAGAGAACTCTGCAGCAGACAAGGTAGCCCTGTAGGTGATGAGGTTTCTGGAGGGAGCTGGGGGCAACTGTGAGGGTTGGGGTCTCTGGATAGGGCTGGAGGTCTCTCCAGGAGGCTGTTTTTATTTTTTTAGGGGCAATATGGGAGACAGGTACTCTGAGGACTGAGGGTTCTTAGGGAGCCTGAGGATACTGAGGGGTTGAGGGACACTGCTGGCCACTATGGGAGGTTGTGTAGCACTATGGGAGCTGGGAAGAATTGAGGGAGGTTAGGGGATCTGCAGCTAGCTTAAGCCCCTAGAGAAGGGAAGCTGTGGCCCAGCAGTGGGCTAGGGCAGGGTGGTTGAGAACTACTGCTGAATTAGACCTTTTTCCCCTGACTCAATTTCACTTTTGCCATAAAATTTTATGTGGTTAAGAAGCCGATGGGGGCAGGGACTCTTGTTCTGTGACCAATATTCAAAATAAATTAAGAGAAGAAAGAACTTGGTCTAGAGCAGTAGTTCTCAATCACCCTGCCCTAGCCCACTGCTGGGCCGCAGCTTCCCTTCTCTAGGGGCTTAACCTAGCTGTTAAGTGCTATTGCTCAAAATATAGTTGCTAATATTTCCAGAAAGGGGGCATACATTTGTTACTCATTTTACAAAGCATATTTTATAGTAATTATATATGTATTTTTCTAAAAATTACTTACGTAATCAGCATAGACTGGTTTTCACGATCTAAAATAAAGCAAAAATAATATAATAATAAATAATAATAATAAATATCATTGGTGATCAGTACTTAGCAGATATGGGTTCAAAATCCTCGATGAGACTACACTATATGGCCAAAAGTTGAACACCCAGCCATTACACCTATATGAGCTTGCTGAACATCCCTTTCCAAAACCATGGACATTAATGTAGTGTCCACTCCTTCTCCCTTCCATCTACAATTGCCTACATTCCTCTGGGAAAGCTTTACACAAGAGTATCTCTATAGAAATGTGTGCCCATTCAGCCAGAGAGCATTTGTGAGGTCAAGTGCTCATGTTGGATGAAAAAACCTGGCTCTCAATCAGCGTTCCAATTCTTCTCATGAGTGTTCAGTAGGGTTGATGTCAGGGCTCTGTGCAGACCACTCAAGTTCCTCCATACCAAACACATCAAACTATGTTTTTGTGGAGCTGGCTTTGTACACAGGAGCACAGTCATGATGGAACAGAAAAGGGATTTAACCATCTTCACCAAACCGTTACCACAAGATTGGAAGGGCACAATTGTCCAAAATGTCTTTATATGCTGTAATATTAATAGTACACTTCACCAGAAAATTTGGTGGGGTGTTCACATGCTTTGTACTATATATTGTGTCTTAAGGAAGTTTGTGTGTGCCCAGTTCTCTTTCACAATCCCTAAAGCATACCAAAAAATTCTGCTCTGTAGAGTGGTATGCCACTGATAAGGGCAATCCTTGGACCAGATTGCTGAAATTAGTATAAAAGAAGTGACTGCAGTTAGTTTTAATGCCATTAGGACAGCACGCAATTAATTTTAGGTGTCGGGACAACACCTAAATGACATTAAATCTTCTTGCAAAGGTTTAACTAAGAGAGCTTTCACTTATTTTTTTACTTATGTTTGACCGGTAAAGACGTTCTAAGCTCCTCTAGGAGCGAATCTGAATGAATTTACTCTCTAAAAATGTTCTGGCAATATACAGTTAGGCTGGGTTCACATATGCTTTGGCTGCAGCTCACAGCATGGGGTCTGGTGCGTCTCTGTTCACCGATTCGGGCGCGAATCAGGTGCAAATTATTGCCTGAATTTGCACCTGAATCAAAACCAAAGACGCCCAGGACCCTTTTTAAATGCGGGCCACGGCCGCCCCGAACCTGTGTGAACTGGCTACATTGAGAGCCGGTCACACCCTCCTGTCATGCAAATTGGATGCAGGGAAACCCGCATCTGATTTGTATATGTGTGAACCTGGCTTAAGAGATATAAATGAACATTTTATAACAGGGAGTCTCTAAAAAATATATAATATAATAATAATATATAATATATAAAAAGGAATGATGCTTACATTCCATCCAAAAAAAAAAAACAACTTCCCTGATTAGCATTGCCCTGGCATTGGCAGCTGAAGAAAGCCCAGCCCAGGCACTGAAAGACCATGAGGTGAGCTGAGAAGCAAAATGCCATCTTGAAAAAGGCCAAGGCACCAAATCAAGTATTTATTTTCAGAAATTATACAAGACACTTTCAAGGCAAACCTCTATTAGGCTTTTATTGCTGTCAGTGCCCCAGTTAGAAAGATTTTCTCAACTCCCAGTTCTGGAGACACTGATCTCCTGGACAAGAGATGAAGCAAAATCTTCTCATTGGGGGCACAGACAGTTTTTTTTAGTAGTGTGGACAAGGGATAGATCCTCTGTCTAGTTTTTATTGTCTGCTGGGTAGATTTCCAATCACATCTGGTATCACAGGCATTGGTCACCTGGGCAGGAAGTTACCCAATGGGTCACAGACAAAAAAAGAATGCAACAAGAGGTTTGAACTTATGCCCACTCTATCCAAAGCCATAAAACATTGCCTGGGGTTCCAACGTAATGAGATCCAAAACAATAAACAGACAAATCTGTCCGCTGTCCCAATCTTAGAAAACGAGCCTGGATTCCTGGACTTTCAAGGAGACAAGGCTTACCAAAACTCAACATAAATTTGCCCATATACAGGCGATACTCGAAAAATTAGAATATCGTGAAAAAGTTAATTTATTTCACTATTGCAACTTAAAAGGTGAAACTAATATATGAGATAGACTCATTACATGCAAAGCAAGATAGTTCAAGCTGTAATTTGTCATAATTGTGATGATTATGGCTTACAGCTCATGAAAACCCCAAATCCACAATC
This sequence comes from Lithobates clamitans, assembly GCA_037952925.1. Classification (NCBI taxonomy): domain Eukaryota; kingdom Metazoa; phylum Chordata; class Amphibia; order Anura; family Ranidae; genus Lithobates; species Lithobates clamitans. The sequence goes on from JBBGZY010001682.1 coordinate 976,307, forward strand.
TCAGAAAATTAGAATATTACATGCAATCAGTAAAACAAGGATTGTACATAGAACAATATCGGACCTCTGAAAAGTATAAGCATGCATATGTACTCAGTACTTGGTTTGGGCCCCTCTTGCAGCAATTACTGCCTCAATGCGGCATGGCATGGAAGCTATCAGCCTGTGGCACTGCTGAGGTGTTATGGAAGACCAGGATGCTTCAATAGCGGCCTTCAGCTCTTCTGCATTGTTCGTTCTCATGTCTCTCATCTTTCTCTTGGCAATGTCCCATAGGGGTTCAGGTCAGGCGAGTTTGCTGGCCAATCAAGCACAGTAATCCCACGGTCATTGAACCAGGCTTTGGTGCTTTTGGCAGTGTGGGCAGGTGCCAAGTCCTGCTGGAAAATGAAGTCAGCATCCCCATAGAGCTCGTCTGCGGAAGGAAGCATGAAGTGCTCCAAAATCTCCTGGTAGACGGCTGCTTTGACCCTGGACTTAATGAAGCACAGTGGACCAACACCAGCAGATGATATGGCTCCCCAAATCAACACAGACTGTGGAAACCTCACACTGGACTTCAAGCATCTTGCAGTGTGTGCCTCTCCATTCTTCCTCCATACTCTGGGTCCTTGGTTTCCAAATGAGATGCAAAATTTGCTCTCATCAGAAAAGAGGACTTTGGACCACTGAGCAACATACCAGGTATATTTTTCTTTAGCCCAGGTAAGATGCTTCTGACATTCAGGTTCGTTTACGTTCAGGAGTGGCTTGACAAGAGGAATACGATATTTGAAGCCCATATCCAGGATCTGTCTGTGTGTGGTGGCTCTTGATGCACTGACTCCAGCCTCGGTCCACTCCTTGTGAAAGTCCCCAACACTTTCGAATGGCCTTTTCCTGACAATCCTCTCCAGGCTGCGGTCATCCCTGCTGCTTGTGCTTCTTTTTCTTCCACACTTTTCCCTTCCACATAACTTTCTATTAATGTGCTTTGATACAGCACTTTAGGAACATCCAACTTCTTTTGCAATTACCTTTTGAGGCTTTCCCTCCTTATGGAGGGTGTCAATGATGGTTTTCTGCACAACTGTCAGGTCAGCAGTCTTTCCCTTGATTGTGATTCCTACTGAACCAGACGGAGAGACCATTTAAAGGCTCAGGAACCCTTTGCAGGTGTTATGGCTTAATTAGCTGATTAGAGCTATAAGCCATAATCATCACAATTATGACAAATCACGACTTGAACTATCTTGCTTTGCATGTAATAAGTCTATCTCATATATTAGTTTCACTTTTTAAGTTGCATTAGTGAAATTAATGAACTTTTGCACGATATTCTAATTTTTCGAGTATCACCTGTATTGATCAGTCTAGGGGACAGACTGGTGCTGTTTTTTCAAATTGGGAAGTATGAAATGTTGCAGTGTTCATAATAACAGTGGAGAAAGCAACAAAGTATAGCTCATTGTTTTCCTGGATACCTACTCCGCACCATGTCATTGTATGCGTTGTCAGCGATGGCGTAGATATGGGGAGGAGCCTCTGAGCGTCTCTTGCCTCTATAAGCGGCTACTACGATGGGTGTGTACACAGGAAGCCACTTGTATGGGTTCACAGTGACACAGAACAACCCGGAGTAGGTCTGAGAAGAAAAAAAGACAGACATGAGCTGGGCGACAGCTGCGCTCATAAACTATAAAGCGCCTACAGATCAGTTCCAAGAACTTCAATGCGTCTGTTTCACGGTGAATTTAGTGAGATATTTATCATCTTAGAACATCATCAGTCACACAAACGGCATGAAACAAGCTCCCTTTCTTTACACAAGTCTAAATAAAGCCGCGAGAATGGCTACCCAGCTGTGGGAATGTTTTTTTGTAGATGTCACTAAAGCACAGATCTGTTAGATGAACTTTCTATGTACCTAAAATGGAAAAAGGATCATTTAATGTAATAAATGTAATAAAAAGCCGCTGCCACTTGAAATAAATTTTCTTTTGTTGCCTACAAACTATAAAAAGAGGGAAATTGTGTATGGACAACCTGGCTGTTGAATGACCTTCAAGAAATATCTTTTTTACTAACTTGTACTTGTAGGGGAAGCATGAGCATGTGGCTCAAAAATATCTCCAATTCTTTTTTATCCTGAACCAACCAAAATTTGCAATTAACCTGACAGACCATTCATCAACACTCTGCATCATCCACACTGATCATTTGGGTTGGTGTAGGGATAAATTACTCCCAGGACAGACTTTTATTTTTCAGATTGGAATAGTGTATGCATTTTCATGTAGGAAGTATATGCCTTGGTGTTAGTGACTTTCTTTGTCTTTGTGGTTTGATGGTCCCAAGTTTTTTCATCATTGTCATCTGGTTTCTCCCGGAGTGTAGGTAGTGTTTAGCCAGGTGCACCGTGCATTGGGCCATGAAGATGTCTGGTGCGTCCCATCCATATTAAGGTTGTGCATGTGGTTTGCTTGGAGCCATTTTTTTGCTTGTCTAAGATAGAGATAATTGCATAAGATAACTGAGCATGAGGTGGGTGGTGAGAACACTAATGCCCCGTACACACGGTCGGATTTTCCGATGGAAAATGTCCGATCGGAGCGTGTTGTCGGAAATTCCGACCGTGTGTGGGCTCCATTGGACATTTTCCATCGGATTTTCCGACACACAAAGTTTGAGAGCAGGATATAAAATTTTCCGACAACAAAATCCGTTGTCGGAAATTCCGATCGTGTGTACACAAATCCGACGGACAAAGTGCTACGCATGCTCAGAATAAATAAAGAGATGAAAGCTCTTTATTTTTAGAACGATCGGATTTTCCGACAACTTTGTGTGACCGTGTGTATGCAAGACAAGTTTGAGCCAACATCCGTCGGAAAAAATCCTAGGATTTTGTTGTCGGAATGTCCAAACAAAGTCCGACCGTGTGTAAGAGATGATAGGGCACTTGTTGGGGCCTAGTTGTTGTTGGCAAGTGAGGCTGGGTTCACACCATCACCACATGTGGCTCCCAGCAGGGGTCCGGTGCGTCCTGGTTCACCGTTTGAGGTCCGATTTCAGCCTGAATTTTTGGCTGAATTCAGGCAAAAGATGCACAGGGCTCCTGTGCAAATTTGCACTGGAGCCACTGCGGAGATGTCTGAACCGGCTCCATAGAGAGGCGGTCAAAATCTCCTGCTAATGCGAATTGGATGCGGGGAAACCCGCATTCAATTCGCAATGGTGTGAATCCAGCCTGAAAGAAGAGCTTGGTTGTCCTACATTGTTCAAGGAACAATGCCATGAGTAATGCTTATTTTCAGTGGGGTAGTGTACCATCTAGGGAACAGAGATCAGTCCGCTCATGTTTATGTAGTTGTGATGCACATCTGCCCTTGTGTGTGCCATGTGGTTGAAGACACCCTTTACATTTACACCGGTGAAATTTCAAAACTTTGCATTGGCAAAAAAACACACTGACAGGCAACAAAATGGCTTCTTTTAGTGGGCTCAACTAACCAGTACATTTGAAAGAACTTTCTAAGTCTCTTACATAAATCATCCAGTTGGCATAGCGACGCCTCAGGTTGGACAACACAGAGCCCTCATTTAGGTGGGTCAACATCGCCATGTCTTCGATCATGTCGAATTTTGGAGGGTTCATCTGCTGAATATCATCTTCCTTCACAGTGAGAGTCTGAGAGAAAACAAAAACATGGAATCAAAATAATATGTAGGTTCATCACACTATGCCGAGCCATGAAAATTTGGGGAAATCTGAAAAGTTAGTGTTGTCAAAGGAGATGACATTAAAACTTCCAATGGAGAAAACTGTTCCAGTGGCAGCTGTCTAAAAGGGAAATTCACTTTACATTAAAGAGATTTCATCTAACTTCCTGTTGTGTCTTTGGGACAGGAAGTAAAGAGAAATCTCTCCAATGAGGCACAAAGAGCCAAAAATAAACTGACAGGGGGTTCAAAATTCCATGCGCTGTCCAAAACATAAAGTAGACAGAGAAGAAATTAGAATTATGCAGCACACTGGATATAAAATATTTATTCACCTTCTTGTCTTTAGTTTCCACTGTGACTTGGCCACCTGAAGAATCCTTTATTTCCACCTCAATATAAGCTTCCTTGTCATCTGGAATCCAGGCTTTCTTCTTACCTAAATAGATAGAAAAATGTAATCTTGGGGTGCTACATATTACACTTGTATTGTTTGAATAACTCCCTGCATTTTTAATTTTTTTGGTTATTATTTCACTATTCAGCTGTAATTTATAAACTTGAACTGGCCACAGTTAAAGGATCCTAACTGAATATTAAGGCTTAGTTTAGACTTGTGGTTGGGTAGGGTTGGTACCTACCCAACCACATTTTTACTGCCCCCCAACTTCTCTCCCTGAACTGCAAAGGCAGCTGTATGGAGATCTGTACATGCCACAGCCTTTGCATCGCAGCCTGGCAAACTTTATCCACACTGTCACGTTCGGCGTACAGTACTGCAAGCTGAACGCGACTCATTCAAGTAAATAGGGCTGCCCCACAACGGCAACGTATGTAGATGTGGTACAGTGGTGAGGGATTTTAGCTGTTAAAATAGACAATAAGGCAGTGAAATTGCATCTCCTCACTGCCTGTCAAATGCTCTCTGAAAAGCAGTCCACCACTGATCGCTGGGTAATAAAGTATAAACAAGTCCTTGAAGTTCACAGATTCGCAAACTGACCTTTGAATATTCTTTATTATCATTAATATTTTTTATTGTTAGAGCACACAAATTTACATTTCTATAAGCTCACGATTTAAGATAAGTTGAAAATGATGTCCACAGCACTGAATTAAAATCAAAGACTGAGAGCCACTGAGACTTAGGGGGTTGTACAAAGAGCCTGAGACATGTCATGAAAGAGAGGCCAATTCCAAAGTGGTTTAACATAAATCTACCAGTCACCTTTGGATCCTTTAACTTTGGGTCCCATCTGCAGTTTGATACTGACACACTAAAAGCAGTGTGCCACTTGTGTCTTTGGTGAGCAATAGTCTATCCACTAAAAAACTCCAACTTGACTAATTGGTCACCACCAAAGTGCACCTAATGGAGAAAGAAATGCAAATCATCACCTGGTTTTAAATAGAGATGAGCTCAGACATGTTTAGATCCTAGTCCAACATGAGAGAACATTCCAGGAAGCTGTCATTTACACTATTCCAACCATAAGCAGCGAAGGCATTCCCTGCCTGGCAGCCACACATACACATAAACATGCTCGTAGTATACATGTAGATGCGGGGTGGGGAATTGCCTGGCCGAAGATGATTGACCTGGTACAGGTGACAGCTTCCTGGCGGGCTTAGACCTGGATCTGAATGCGCCCAAGCTCATCCCTAGTCTTGACCTCATCTAAAGGGGTTTGCGCGGACAGACACATCATTTATACTGAATGTGAAGTGACATGAGGGCCCTTCAAGATGTAGAGACCAATTTACATGAGATGTGGTTCAGGCGGGTGCTGGGACCTGTTTTTGCTGTAAGGTTTACCTGAACACTGCTCACTTTTTGGCCTAGTGAGAAACAAGAGACGTTCTTCATGACCATGACTCCTCTTTTGTAGTATACAATGGTGTCAGGCAAAAAGCATCTCCTTCACTCTTTGTCTTACCTGCACAGAAACGGTGCGAAATGCCTCTCCCTTTTCCTCCCAATGCAATTTGGGCATGAAGTGGAATGGATGAATGGTGTCTTCCTTGGTTGCATACTATGGGCCTTTAGAGAGTTCAGGGCCTAATAATATTTCTCAACCAATGAGCCTCTGGAATAATGCTCAAATGTAAAGCCTAAGTCCTGCTTTGCTATCACTTAAATAGTTACTTTGGGCCTGCTTTGCTATCACTTAAATAGTTAGTTTGGACCAAAGATGGAGTTAGACTTAAATCCAGAAAACTTCTCCATCGGTAAATACTGGTTGACTGGCTGTAATGTTGATCCACCGACCTTTATACTTTCAGGATCATTTATTCGAAATAAGAATGCAGATAAGGAGGCACAAGACAGCCAGTCAAGTGGTATGTTCAGGAGGAGAGGTCAGCAATGAAAGGTTCCAAACTAGCCTTCAGTAGAAATTCCTTTTAAGATTCTTATGTAAAAATATCACTCTCAGTAGCTGGTCCCTGCATTTTACACCTTTTCGTGAAATTAATTTACAGTATACTCACACTTATCTAGCTGTGTCTGATACTTACCATCAAAAGGGATGTTATGAAGCTTCATAAGTTCACTGTCACTTTTCCGCAAGTAGTCAGCAGCCTCCCCAAACTCGGTCATATCCAGGAGAGACGACATGATGGAAGACGAAGCGAGATGAAAAAGGACCAGAAACAGAAATATCCAGAATGCTCCTCACCCCTAAAAAAGAGGGAATTATTACACCATTATTATATAATGCAGGATATAGCTCAGCTTGTTTATACAGTCAAGAAGAGGGGTTCCCTATTCCTATATTGTTCCTGTTGCCCTGATACAGAAGGGCGAGTGTTGTCAACCTAGAGCAGAAGTGTGTTACTGACAGGATTGCCATGTGAAAATAATGGAAAGAAAGCCTGAAAAATTTAGGTGAAAGCCATCACATCTAAGGACTGGTAAGCTGCGATGTATTACATATTTTTTTTTAGTATCAGATACGTTTGAATGCTTCAGGTCATGGGTCTCTAAACTTTCTAAACAAAGGGCCAGATTACTTTCCTTCAGACTTTAGGGGGCCAGACTCAGGCAAGTGGGAGTAGAAACTGTATTGTCGTCATTGTGATTAAATAAGGCCCCATCTTTAGTAAAAGGGGAGAATAGTGCCCCATCCTTGGTATCATTGGGAGGGATTGTGCCCCATCATTGCTGTAATTGGGAGGAATAGTGCCCCATTGTTGGTGTTATTGGGAGGAATAATGACCCATCATTGGTGTCATTGGGAGGAATAGTGCCTCATTGTTGGTGTAATTGGAAGGAATTATCATTGGTGTCACTGGGAGGAATTGTGCCCCATCATTGGTGTCATTGGGAGGAATTGTGCCCCAATCCGTGGTGTCATTGGGAGGAATTGTGCCACAATCTGTGGTGTCATTGGGAGGAATTGTGCCACAATCTGTGGTGTCATTGGGAGGAATTGTGCCCCAATCGGTGGTGTCATTGGGAGGAACTGTGACCCATCATTGGTGTCATTGGGAAAAATTGTGCCCCGTCGTTAATGTTAGTGGAAGGAATAGTGCCCCATCATTGGTGTCATGGGAAGGAATTATGTGCCATTGCTGGAGTCATTGGATGGAATAGTGCCCAAAGGGCAAGCAAAGGGCCAGAGTTTAGAATCCACTGCTTTAGGTGATTGTAGCCGTATTAGTGCACCTATACTGACTTCTAAAAAGATCATAAAAGACTAAGGCTGGCCATACACTAGTAGATTTTTTACTGAACATTTGTACATTCATACAAATATTTGCACAAAAATTCTTATATGTACATTCAACATGATGTTTATCATTCAAAATTCAATACTGCAATGAACAGACTTTACCAAACAAAAAGCAAATGCAATGTTAGAATTTGTTCGATTTCGTTCAATTTTCTCATCGCTGCGGTCAAAAAGCAGATGTCAACTTGACCCCACTGACGTTCAGAAAGTTGAACGAACATTCTGAAAATGAAAAATTTTGAACAAAATTCTACTAGTTCATGGTCATCATAAAACTTGTTTTCGTCAAGCCGTTACACCAGAAGCAGCACCTCTGATACTGTAGCTGCTGAAACCTCTAGAGCCTGCAGCTGTTGGCTCAGAGTTAAAGGCAACACTGTAAGTGTCTTAGTAATCCAACACAATAAAAACATTTCTTTAAAACAGCAAGACGCTGGGGACACATACATGACCTCAGCTCCTTGACATGTTCCTGATTGTGTAACCCTATCCCACACTTGTCAGGGAAGCCAAGATCAGGCCTGAGGTTAAACTCATTGTTTATGTCCACTATACCGTGTACCCTGACCTTGTACTCTGTGCTCACAAGGCAGCTACAATGTGCCCTGTGCAATCACATAACAGGTGCTGACTACCCCCAATCCTAATTATATACATTATTACATAGTATGCCCCAAACAGGTCCAAGTGCACTGTGTATGTTTTAGGTCATTAGAAACGGAGGTGTTTTTTATGCGGTTCACCTTGCTAGAGCACTCTCCTGGTGTAGAGACAACAGCCTCAAACAGTGGCTTTATCATAAACAATCTTCCACAGACATTCCCCTACAATGTCTATCCTGGCTTGAACCTTCCAGTTTGCACATCCTCGGTGGCCATCCCCCTATAGGAACTATTCTCGGGGTCTTGCAACTGTGCAAGGATTCCGTCATCTCAGACCCTGCCTTCTCTCGATTATAACCAGTGATTGACAACCCTACTTTTCTGCCAGGGTTAACAGATGTGAGATTCAAGCAACTTATACTTTGTAGCGTTTTTTTCGACTTTGCAATTTATTGTTTGGTAGGGAGAAAAAAGTTCCATCAGTCATTCGGGAGCTGTTTTGTTGGCAGCTTATCCACCTTCTTACCACCCTATCTCGTCAAGGAATTAACGATACCTATAAACTTCTAAGCCGACCTTCTGAATCTTTGGGGTAATCACCATCAAGGGACCCACAGATATAACAGGATAATTTCCCGATCCTGTCAAAATGATACATTTCTGAATGTCCACAAGCTACCACCACCTTGTTTATACATCCCTAGGTGGATTAATCTTGGGCAAAACAACTAGTTGTAGGTAACCAAATTCAACTGGACTTGTTCTGTGATGTTGAAAACATTCTGTAACTTACACAAGCCAATTTTTTCAGTTCTAATGAGTGTCAGAACATCCTCAACATTAAATTACAAGTCTAGTTAAATTTGACTAACTACTAATAGATAAATGGATGAATGAGAACCTTTGCAGACACTCAGGCAAACCACTTTCAATGGGATTTTATTTTTACTAAACAACCTCTTTGTTCTTCAAAGAAGACGGCCATCATCAGGGTGCCACTGCCTACATAGGGTTTAAACATATGAGATTGTGCATGTTTATGCCATGATTAATTTACAGCAAATTCATGCAGCAGTTGAATCTTCCAACCAATGTCTGTGTATAGGCCTTACAGTCAACAAAAAGTAAATAAATAATAAGGCAATAAAGAGTTCTTCTTCCCAAAGTGCTAATATCTGAACGTAGTAACTCAAAGCAGCCAATCAGAATCCATACTGTACTGGTCTGGTGTCAGCAAGTAGATTCTGATTGGTTGTTATGGGTAAGTACACTTAAGACTAAGACATACAGTGTCTTTAAAAAGTATTCAAACCCCTTAAAATTTTCCACATTTTGTCATGTTACAACCAAAAATGTAAATGTATTTTATTGCAATTTTATGTGATAGACCAACACAAAGTGGCAAATAATTGTGAAGGGGAAGGAAAATGATAAATGGTTTTCAAAATTTTGTACTAATAAATATCTGAAAAGTGTGGCGTGCATTTGTATTCAGTCCCCTTTACTCTGATATCCCTAAAAAAATCTAGTGGAACCAATTGACTTCAGAAGTCACCTAATTAGTAAATAGAATCCACATGTGTGTAATTTAATCTCAGTATAAACACAGCGGTTCTGTGAAGCCCTCAGAGGTTTGTTAGAGAACCTTAGTGAACAAACGGCATCATAAAGGCCAAGGAACACACCAGACAGTTCAGGGATAAAGTTGTGGAGAAGTTTAAAGCAGGGTAAGGTTATAAAAAAATATCCCAAGCTTCGAACATCTCATTGAGCACTGTTCAATCCATCATCCGAAAATGGAAAGAGTATGGCACAACTGCAAACCTACCAAGACATGGCCGTCCACCTAAACCAGTGGTTCTCAACTCCAGTCCTCAGGACCCACCAACAGGCCAGGTTTGCAAGATAGCTGAAATACATCACAGGTGATATCACTTGCTGCTCAGTAATTGCAGTATTCTAGTCTGCAACTCCCCCAAGGTAATACTTAAAATCTGGCCTGTTGGTGGGTCCCGAGGACTGGAGTTGAGAACCACTGACCTAAACTGACAGGCCGGGCAAGGAGACCATTGATCAACGAAGCAGCCAAGAGGCCCATGGTAAGAGCAGAGATCCACAGCTCAGGTGGGAGAAACTATTATGCCCCGTACACACGGTCGGACTTTGTTCGGACATTCCAACAACAAAATCCTAGGATTTTTTCCGTCGGATGTTGGCTCAAACTTGTCTTGCATACACACGGTCACACAAAGTTGTTGGAAAATCCGATCGTTCTAAACGCGGTGACGTAAAACACGTACGTCGGGACTATAAACGGGGCAGTGGCCAATAGCTTTCATCTCTTTATTTATTCTGAGCATGCGTGGCACTTTGTCCGTCGGATTTGTGTACACACGATCGGAATTTCCGACAACGGATTTTGTTGTCGGAAAATTTTATCTCCTGCTGTCCAACTTTGTGTGTCGGAAAATCCGATGGAGCCCACACACGGTCGGAATTTCCGACAACACGCTCCGATCGGACATTTTCCATCGGAAAATCCGACCGTGTGTACGGGGCATTAGTCGTGCACCCCACAAATCTGGCCTTTATGGAACAGTGGCAAGAAGAAAGCCATAGTTGAAAGAAAGCCATAAGAAGTCCCGTTTGCAGTTTGCGAGAAGCCATGTGGGGGACACAGCAAGCAAGTGGAAGAAGGTGTTCTGGTCAGATGACACCAAAATTGAACTTTTTGGCCTAAAAGCAAAATGCTAACACATTCCTAATGGCATCCCAACGCACCTTGCCAACACGCATTGTGGCTAAGCACAATAAACTGTATCATGCATTGTGGTGTGCTGCCTTTCAAAAAAAAAAGTACATGCACCTTTTCTGGTGCGTTTTCATGCACTTCAGAGTCCATTTAAATGAATGGGCTACCCTAACAAACACACACATGAATGTGCCAAGCATAGGTGTGCCCAGCTTTTTGCATTAGGGTGGGCACCCCAAAGCTCAAACACACATGCCTTTTTCTGCACCCTCAGCTGCACTGGACAGTGAATGAATGGGAAGTGCTCTGTGTTGAGCGGCTTCATGTTCATTCACAAACTGAAGCCTAGTTTACTAGGCTTCAGTTATGTATGAACACAGTGAGTGAGTATCTTCACGGTGTTCATTTAGAAAAGGAAGGGGTTGGTAAATGACATGTTTACTAGCCCCTTCCCCCACTTTCCATTCTGGGAGCGCAACACCGGGGGGAGCCCAGGCAATAGGGGAAATCGGCACCGCATGCAGTGATTAGGGTGTGCCTAGGCACACCTGGCACAACCCCTGTGCATGCCTATGGTGCTAAGTAACCCACTTTAGCGCTCTTTGTGTTAATGCACCACAAAGGTGTGAATTTAGACTTAAAGAGTTACCCCGGTTGTGCTAAGAAGCGGCTTGCGGCAGCCTGATGACCCGACTTCTCTGCTACAGTTAAGCAACACAGTTAGGCTGCCGCCCTGCCCCCAACCTGTGATGTGATAGTGAAGAAAAAGCAGCATAACTGATTAGGAAATCTTTTTTCCTCTGCATATATGAATGCAAGTACAATCCTCCCGTCTGCCAGTGCCCTGTACATGGAGCTAAAAAAGGCTGAAATCAGATAGTATATTACTTGCAATTAAAGTAAATTAAGGCAGGCCATAAATGGGTCGAATTTCGAAAGAATTGTCTTTCGAAACTCTTATCTAAGAATTTTCGTTCATATTTCGCACCATTAGTGGGCTGCAGCAACAGCCGATTTTCGTGCGGCCATCGAATTTGAGTAATCGGACATGTTGGAAATTTTTTGAAAAACAAATGATTTTCTAATCAATGATGGGAGAATTGTGTGAGAAATGTAATTGAAAAAGAAATGTGCAAGAGAAGAAAATTCCCGTAAAGAAAAGAAGATTCCCAGCCTTTTCTGTAGCAACAGGAGGTGAAATTGAAGGCTTGGTTGGCCGAATTTTCAAAATCAATGGTGGCACCATCGGATCACAAAACGCACAAATTTTCTGATTTTCAAAAGAAAATTCTTTCGAAATTCGACCTATGTATGGCCTGCCTTAATCTTTTTTTAATAAAAACATTACTTCATTCATTTATGTTTTTTTAAAAAAAAAACTGTCTCAAGTTTAGCTTTATGTAACCTTTAGCTGCTTGAAGAATGATACCACCTAACAAAATACATGGTAGTCTACCCACCCGGTTGTTCCAAGTACTGTAAGGCTCAAAGTAGCTGACAATTTGCAGTTCATGGAATGCCACCCCTTGTGATTATATTTAGTATATTGTATATTTAGTATATGACATTTAGATGAAGGCACTGCAACTACCTGGGGAAAACAGGCTTAATTTAAAACTTTCATTCCAACACATCCAAATTGCCGCTGACAAATACTGATTGATTTTCATGTATAAAAAAAAAGTAATATTTTATAATATATTTGTATTTTTGTTGGATTTATTTTCAACGGGAGCTTAACTGCTACAACCAAATGGTGTTCTCCCTAATGAACAGAATGTAATATGCCAAAGTGCTGCAAGAACCCTTAAAAGCCAATAAGATTATCTTTTGGCAATATGGCTATAATAAGTTGATTTTTTAATTTTTTTACGTATAATTTGTAGTATTTTTATGCGCATACTTTTGAACACACTTGTGATTAATCCTATTCACAGCTAAGATTTATAGCACTGCATGGTTTAGTTTCTCACTTTGATATACTTAGTACCTAAGTATTGTGTCATCAGCTTTTTTCTTCTTTTTTTTAGAATACTTTTTGGCCATAGCGCTGAAAATTTCCCCTTTTTTTTTCTTTATAAGTTGATAAAAAAAAATAGTTGGCTATGGCTCCTTTCTATTGACTAAAGGCCTAAATTTGTTTACAACCTTATAACCAAAAAATGTGAATAAAATATATCCTAAAACAAATATCAAGTTAAAAAAAATACTGGGTTTGCTTGGTTAAAAATAATGCACAGATTTTTGTCAAAGTTGTATGATAGTTACAAAGTTATGAAAAAAATAAATAAAAAAGCTCTTACAACAAATATAAGTCCCCTACATTCTTGATTTTGCAAGCAACTAAAATAATCAGCACCAACGTTTATTAGAATATACTATTACCATAACTGAAGTATTTTGCAGATTACAATAAATGCTGGTATTTTTTTTTTTAGATTGTAAACATTGGAATATATTATACTATAAAAGGGATCTGAAAAAAAATAATCCATAATAAACATAAAAATTATGATTTAGGAGCATTTATTAGAACTGAAACATTTATAACCATAACTGAAGTATTTTTCAGATTATATTAATTGCTGTTGATTTATTTTAGATTGTAGACATGGAATATATTATACTATAAAAAGGATCTGAAAAAAATAATCCATAATAATAATAAAAATAATGATTTAGGCGCAAGTAACTTGCATAGACATAAATAACTAGGAAAATGTAATCGCAATAGACTGCCAGGAAGTGTTACATAATATTACATCTAATCAGGGGAGGCTGTGCAAGGGCATGGACACACTTGTGGTGTTCCAGGATGGCTTGTTTATTTATCTTTGCAAAAGATATAAAAAGTGGTAGAAGGAAACAGTTCTCTATTGTGGAATACACACAACCATTTTTTATACTTACTAATTCCACTGTCTGCTTTTCCTATACATTTTCTTAAAAAAAAAAGTTTCTGTATTTTAAATATTCTGTAACTTTATACAGAATTGATTTATATAAAAAATATAATTGATATAAAAATATAAACAATAAAAAACATTAAAAAATACACTGACAAGTGATAATTATCCATACAAAGTTATATTTCGTAAACAAACTATCTTTGCTAAATATTTAGGGAACTAAATACGAATAGCTGTCAAAATCTAATAGATTTAAAGTAAACTTCAATTAGGTAAAAATGAATTGTCTGTTTAAAATATTTAAAAAAATAAAATAAAAAAGTTATACAATAATAAAAAAAAAGTTATACACTTTTAAATACTAAGATAATTTAAAATGTTGTTAAATAAAATGTTGTTAAAAATAAAATAAAAAAGTTATACAATAATAAAAAAAAAAGTTATACAATTTTAAATACTAAGATAATTTAAAATGCTGTTAAATAAAATGTTGTTAAAAATGTAAAAAACAAAAACATAAACACAACAAGGCCAGTTATTAGGCATAATTAGATTGTAAGCTCTCATGAGCAAAGCCCCCCTTACCCTCTATCCTGTATAATAATCAATGTATTTACAATAATAATAATAATAATATTAATAATCGTAATGGAATGACAGCACAAAAAAAAATTGTGTGTATAATATCAAAAAATTCGGCATGCATCTTAGAGCGAACAGCCTAGAAAAAAAATGAGTTCTGATTGGTTGCTATGGATCAGTACACATCCCCGCTCTTCCTACCGTTGTTAAATAGATGTTTGAAAAGTATTTACTGGGGTTAAGTGGGGCAAGGGTACATATAATTACAGATAGAAAGCCGCAGAACACAAACCAGTTATTTTCATATGAGAAAGGGATAAAAGAGAGCCTGGTTCTTGTTGCGACTTGTGATGGAATATAAAACAGGCCGGTCCCTTGTTAGTACCTACTTTCCAAAAAAAAAAAAAAAAAATCACACATTCCATGCACACATATTTACTGTAATTCATTTGTCTTGGGTACTATCTTGGCATGCTACAAAAGCGGTTATAAAATGTTTTTGAAATTGATACTTTTTTTTCTCAATTAAATGCTGTAAGAATGTTAAAGGGGAAAAGAAAAGAGCGGAACTTAAAATAAATAAATAATAAAAAAATAAAATAAAAAAAGTTTACATTTTAGTTGTTCAGCTTCGAAAAACCAGGAGCTAAAAACGTCCAGACACAGAGAGGCAAGACGTAGAAAAATTCCTGCAAATCCAGGACAGTAGGGCACCTACGTAAAAAGTGCGCTAGCTCAGTTTTCTCTGTCAGCGCCGGCAATGCCATTATTCCAGGGGTTAGTACATAGCACACAGACAAGCACACTGCTACCAACCTTGGCTACGGGACGGAGAGGCTGAGTGCCTGAGATACACTGAAGTCTCTTTTTATTGTGTGGCTGAAGGTCACTGTAGAGGGCAGATATGTGAGAAATTCCCATGTGTCAGATACATACAGCTCCATTGGCCCCCTCAGCCCAGACCGACACAAAAGGCAAACTCCCGACCTTATCGCTGCTTAGGAGGTTATTTTTACCTCACAAATTGTTGGTTGGAGGGGGGGGGGGGACACTTCACCACAGCCACCAGCAATGACTGACTGCTACGTGCCTCCGTGTATGTCGGACGCCCGTGCAGGCTCATTTGGCAATATACGCTTTTATAGCCATAAATGTCTTGTGGCCTAATGTACAGCTAATGTGTGTTAATGATCTGCAAATTCCAGTCATTAAAGTGAAGCTTTATCCCCCCAAAAATTGGGCATATGAAAGGAAGTTTTACATTCCTCAGAGACACAGATCATCATTAAAAAAATGTGTTTTTTTTTCCTCAGGGTGAAGTGAGGTTACAATCTCTGTTACGTTTTTCATTACAGGCTGTGTCCCCGTTGGGGCAATTTTCCCTCACTTTTTGTCAGGCTGCTGGGATGGAAAGTGAGGAGAATTTCCTCAAAGAATCTTTTCTTTTTAGCCGGGTCTGGAAGTTTTATAAACCCTGTCAAGTTTTGATTGCTGTCTGTGTCCCCATTAAGGACATTTCTCCTATTGCTTGTTAAAAAAAAAGGACATTTCTCCTCACGTTCTGTCATGTCACTGGAACAGGAAGTGAGGTCAAATGTCTCCACAATGGAGGAAAACTGTAATCCTGAAGACCACTCTATTCAGAAAAATAGGTAAGGCCGGCCATACAGGAGACAATCTCTTTCCTGCAACCACGGGTTGCTGGAAAGAAATTTGTTGGATTCCCCCATCAACACAGAGAGTGTTGATGGGGGAATCCCTCCTGCTGGGCCATTGCCTCAGGGGGAAGGGCAGAGGAAGCCGACCCCACTGGGAGAAGACAGTAATTGTCGCTTGCGGCTATAGCAGCCACTAGCGATAATTGCAAGAGTATCGGTCAGGCTGGTTGTAGCCAAGCTGATCGATCGATCAACTTGGTACCTTCAGCCTGCCCATTAACGGCCACGGAGCCGTTGCAAGTGCCCGGCGGTCAGGATCAGCGCTGGGCTTCCGTGATCGCTCGTTTCACGTGGAGAACCGGGATCTGTGTATGTAAACACACAGTTTCTGGTTCTCTGAGGGGAGAACAGACAGATCGTCAGTTCATACAGAGTATGAACAGCCATCTGTCATCTCCCCTACACAGTCCCCTCCCCCCTTCAGTTAGAACACACACTAGGGAACACAATTAACCCCTTGATCGCCTCCTAGTGTTAACCCCTTCCCTGTCAGTGACATTTTTACAGTAATCAATGCATTTTTATAGCACTGATCGCTGTATAAATGCCAATGATCCCAAAAATGTGTCAAAATTGTCCGATGTGTCCGCCATAATTTCGCAGTCCCAATAAAAATCGCAGATCGCCGCCATTACTAGTAAAAAAAAAATGAATAATAAAAATGCCATAAAACTATCCCCTATTTTGTAGACGCTATAACTTTTGCGCAAACCAATCAATATACGCTTATTGCAATTTTTTTTACCAAAAATAAGTAGAAAAATACATATCGGCCTAAACTGAGGAAAAAAATAGTTTTTTTATACATTTTTGGGGGATATTTATTATAGCAAAAAGTAAATAATAATGCGTTTTTTTTTTAATTGTTGCTCTTTTTTTGTTTATAGCGCAAAAAATAAAAACCGCAGAGGTGATCAAATACCACCAAAAGAAAGCTCTATTTGTGGGAAAAAAACGACGTCAATTTTGTTTGGGTGCAACGTCACACGACCGCGCATTTGTCAATTAAAACGACACAATGCCGAATTGCAAAAAATACTCTGGCCAGGAAGGGGGTAAAATCTTCCGGGGCTGAAGCAGTTAAAGGGGAAATAAACTTCCTCTGTTGACATTTACCTATACGTAAGCCTATAATAAGGCTTACCTATAGGTAGTGTAAATATCTCCCAAACGTGTATCGTTTAGGATATATTAACTGTACATGCAGCCAGAGACATCACTGGCGCATGCGCTCTGAAGGAAGGGCCACAGGTGCTGTTCTTTCTGAGCCCTGTGCCGCGAACGGAGTGACGTCATGGCGGCTCCTGGGAGCAATACAGGTGAAAATTCAAGCGGCTGCAGCGCTGACATTGCGGCGCTGGAACAGCTTCGTTTTAAGGTAAGTTTCACATAATGTGCTAGTATGCGGTGCATACTAGCACATTATGACTTTACCTTGCAAGAAGAAAGAAAAAAAAAAACTCCCAGCGGTACACAACCGCTTTAAGGTGTGGCTGTGGTGCGTTTCAATAGAAGTGAATGGAGGCAGTTGCAAAGCATTAACATCTACCAAACTCTGCAGACAGCATTATTTTTGCCATGCTGCAGTGTGAAAATTTTTTGGCGTGGCATTGATCAAGCATTAAAAATGCGTCCCAATCGCCTATTTTCAACGCCTGTATGAAAGAGCCCTAAAATGTTTTTAACATTTTAAAATCTCACAGGGCGTTTGAGGAGTTTTGCCTCACACAACATGAATGCCTATACAACACATCCAAAGCACCCATTAACACTATAGGTGCGTTACTACGCTTTAAAGCGGAGTTCCACCCAAAAATGGAACTTCCTCTGTCCGGATTCCCCCGGATTTGCTCCCACTTCCAGCGAAAGATCGCTGCAGTATTCACGACGATCTATGCCATGTTCAGCCCCCCTCCATCCCCGCCCGCCAGAGGCGGCTTTAGGCTTTGTGAGGCCTTAGGCAAATTTTACACATGAGGCCCCACTCATGCCCATAATGGGAAAAAAAATTCAAGCAATTAAAATGGCTGCAGAAAGATGCACGGATTTAGCACACAGTTCATCAGCACCACTTCCAGGGCACCCTCCTCACCCATCAGATATATGCAGCCAATAAAACATCTGGGACCCAGCAAGGTGGCATCCTACCCCTCCAAGAATTTCCCATGCCTTGGGAGGAAGGAGAGTGGGGGAATCCCAACACAGTGCAGAGAGAGATAGGGAGGGAGAGAGACAGGGATAGAGAGGGGGGAGGGGTGGGAAAGAAGGGAAGAGAGGGGGTAGAGAGGGGGGGGTAGGGGGGAGAGAGAGGGGGGAAAGGGGGAGAGAAGGGAGGAGGGGAGAGAGCGGAGGAGGGAGAGGGAGAGAGGGGGAAGAGAGAGAGAGGGAGAGAGAAAGGGAGAGAGAGGGGGAGACAGAGAGAGAGAGAGAGAGAGAGAGGGGGGGAGAGAGGGGGCGAGAGAGACACTGGAGAGACAGAGAGATAGGGGAGGAGGAAGAGGCAGAGAGGGGGGAGAGAGAGAGAGGGGGGAGAGGGAGAGGGGGGAGAGAGAGGGGGGGAGAGGGGGGGAGAGAGAGTGGAGAGAGAGAGAGATAGGGGAGGAGGGAGAGGGAGAGAGGGGGAAGAGAGAGAGGGGGGAGAAAAGGAGAGAGGGGGAAAGAGAGAGGGGGGAGAGAGAGAGAGAGAGAGAGAGGGGGGGGGGAGAGAGAGGGGGAGAGAGAGAGAGGGAGGGGGAGAGAGAGAGGGGGGAGAGAGAGAGAGAGGGGGGAGAGAGAAAGGGGGGAGGGAGGGGGAGAGAGGGGGAGGGAGGGGGAGAGAGGGAGAGATAGAGGGAGTGAGTGAGGGTGGGAGAGACTGGGGGTGACACAGAGGAGGGAGGTGAATAAGAGAGGGCTTGAGTGAGAGAGAAGGGTTGTGGAAGAGAGGGGTGGCACGAGAGAGAAAGAGACGAGGGGTGGGAGAGAAGGGAAGAGAAGGGGGAGAGAGAAGGGGAGAGAGAGGGGGAGAGAGAAGGGGGAGAGAGAGGGGGAGAGAGAGAGAGGGAGAGAGAAAGGGAGAGAGAAGGGGGAGAGAGAAGGGGGAGAGAGAGGGGGAGGGGGAGAGAGAGAGAGGGGGGGGAGAGAGGGGAGAGAGTGAGTGAGTGGTGGGAGGGGGTGAAAGAGACTGGGGGTGACACAGAGGAGGGAGGTGAGAAAGAGAGGGGTGGTACGAGGGAGAGAGAAGAGGGGTGAGAGAAAGGAGGGTGGCATAAAGGGGGGGGGGAGAGAGAGATAGGAGAAGATGATAAAGAGGGGGGTGAGGGAAAGGGGGGGTGAGAGAGATCTCTAGCCCTGTCCCTGTCTGCAGACCCTCCTGTGTTCCATGTCCCAGCCTGAGAGAGCACTGGGCAGGAGCAGGAGAGGGGGGCAAACAACAGGAAGGAGCTGGAGAGCACTGGGGTTGTGGGGGCAGAAAGCACTGGGGAAGGTGGAGAGCATAGGAGGGGTGGGGGCTGGAGAGTGTGGGGGAGCTTGAGAGGAGGGGAGTCAGAAAGAATGCGAGGGAAAAGCAGGGGGAGCTGAAGAGCACTGGGGGAAGAGCCAGGGAGCACAATGAGGGTCGGAGAGCACAGGGGGTGCAGAAGAAGTTAGATAGGAGGAGCGGTGGGCGGCTGCATATAGTGGAATTGAACTTTTTATATTCCTCCTGCAGCCGCTGAATGCTCACTTCTCCTCCTCTCCTTCCTGCAGATGATTCAGCGGCTGCAGGAGGAATATAGAAAGATCAATTCCACTATATGCCGCCGCCCACCTCTCCTCCTAACCAGGCACACAGGAAGGCTGCACGGGCACTCACCTTCTCTCTGGTCGGCCAGGCGGCATCAGGAGATTGTAGGCGGAGCTCCTTTATGTTCAGTCACGGGGCAGCTCAGCTGGAGGCAGGTGCGGAGAGGTTGGGTGAGCGCAGGCTGAAGGAGCAGCCCAGCTGCGGCTCCCACATGGACATGCCGCCGCCCGACACACGCCTTGTAGAGATGGTACCAGGAGCCGGGTGCTGTCATCCGGCCGCTGCCGCCACCTCAAATGTCCCGCTGTCCACACTTGCTGCCACTGGACCGGGATACAACCGCTCCGTGCTGGAGCCGCTATTCCCCGGGCAGTACCCGATTCATCACTCAGCCACAGAGCCCCAGTGGGGGTAGGCGGAGCCGCCGGCGTCGACGTCAGTAATTGAGCACAAGCAAAGTAGGCGGCCGCGAGGTCCCTGTCAGTGCGGGGCCTTAGGCTGTCGCCTAGTTTGCCTAATTAGAGAGCCGCCTCTGCCCCCCGCTGTCTTCTGGGAGATACCCAAGTCCCAGAAGACAGCAGGGACCACTCAGAACATGCAGCGTGACTCGTGCATGCGCAGTAAGGAACCAGGCTGTGAAGCCGCAAGGCTTCACTTCCTGATTCCCTTACTGAAGATGCTGGCACCTCCACCCGGGAGCTGAGGGACAGGTTGGCTTCAGGTGAGGACATTGCAGGCACCCTGGACAGGTAAGTGTCCTTATTTTAAAAGTCAGCAGCTGCAGTATTTGTATCTGCTGACTTAAAAAAAAAATTCTAGAATAGAGTCAATTCCCTCTGCCTTGGAAGATTTGCTCAGGGTAGAAAACCTTTCCAAAACGCTATCTGTGACCTACAAAGAGCTGTTTAAGAAGAGGCCGCCGGCGGTAACAAAATGTAGGGATAGATGGGAGGTGGAGGTATCCAACATTCAAGGGGAGGAATGGGACGACATGTGGGACCACCTGTTCCAACATTTGGTTTCTGCATGGGATAGACTGATACACTTCAAATTTTTGCACAAAATTTATTTCACACCGGCTAGACTGTCTGCTATCTATCCATCCGTTCCGGCGGACTGCTGGCGATGTTGTTTTTTCCTGGCAGACACAAACCATGTCTCTAGGAGTGCCCCCAGATCAAAGCTTTTTGGTCTGGGGTGACTTCCTGCATAGCGGAGGTTCTGGTGGCACCAATTCCCCTATCAATTTCAAGTGTGTCTACTGGGCCTGGTGGAGGAGGTGGTCCCATCCAGAGCACATAGAACTCCTATCCTTTTATCCTATGGGAGGACGGCTATTTTGTTAAATTGGAGGAAGCCGGGAGCCCCCACTCTGCCCTTCTGGAATCCAGAGGCTGTGTGAAAAAGTTTGATAAGGTGTGGCAGGCTTGGTACAATTCTCATGTAACGATGGGATAACAGAGCTTGAGGCCCTATGAGTCTTTATTCCGTCAACTGATGAGTCAGGGGTGGAAGGAATCGAATCTTTTCCTTACTGACGAGGGTCTAATCAGAACCACTGGTTCCTCAAGCTTTGGTTAATGGTAATATGAGCTAGAGTTGATTACGCCTTACCCTACTGCCGAGTATGTTACACTGGTGCATTAGGTGCATATCCTTCAGTTCTTCTCCTTCCTTAGGTTATGATGCCGACTGAGGTCAGAGGTGAACTGAGTTGTGGGCTGTTGGGGGAGGGAGGGCAAGGGAGGGTAGGGGGTGTTTTTCTGACTTTTTTCTGACTTTTAGCCAGAAGACTATGTTAGTTAGTACGGTTGTTATCTGTATTTTTCAACCATGTTGGAGTGGCTTGATGTTGTGTTAAGGCCACTCTCCTGTACTGTATGTCTTTCATAAAGTTTAATAAAAATAATTTTCAAAAAAAAAAAATGCAACGCCTGCCGGAAAGAGCCTTCAGGCAATGTTCACACTGGCATTAAAAGCAGGAGCTTGGGGTGCATTTTTAACTCTCCTCAAACTCCTAGTAAAGCAGTCTGCAATTAATACTATGGACAGCACACAGTGCTGTTCACATTATTAAAACGTGATGCGTTTGCATTGCGTTGCATTACTGCGCTTCAAAAATGAAGCTTTAGAGTTTGGAAGGAGTTGAAACATCTCAAGTCTATGGTAACGCACCATAAATGCAGAGGTATGTGTTTGCAGCGAGTGTTTTTGGCACATCTGCAGGGAGTTAGGCCTTGTTTACAGCAGCCAGAAAAAAACTAGGTATCTGGGGTGTGTTTTTAATGCTCAAACTTTTGTCAAAAGCCCATAGGGCGCTTGGGGAGCGTTTTTAACATGCCTTTACCACTTGCCTACCGGGCAGTAACACCCCCTTCCTGCCCAAACCATTTTTCAGCTTTCAGCGCTGTCGCACTTTGAATGACAATTGCGCGGTCATGCTACACTGTACCCAAACACACACAAATAGAGCTTTCTTTTGGTGGTATTTAATCACTGCTGGGTTTTTTGTTTTTTACAAAAAAAAAAGACCAAAAATTAGTTTTTTTGTACTTTTGTACTTTTGTACTTTGTACTTTTTTTTCTGTCAGTAAATTTTGTAACTAAGTAATTTTTCGCCTTCACTGATGTGCGCTGATGAGGCGGTACCGATGGGCACTGATAGGCTGAGCTGGTGGGCATTGATGAGGTGGCACTTATGGGCACTGATGAGGCGGCACTTATGGGCACTGATGAGGTGGCACTGATGAGGAGGCACTAATATGCCGCACTTATGGGCACTGATATGTGGCACTAATGAGCACTGATAGGCGGCACTGATGGGCACCAATAAGCGGCACTGGTGGGCACTGATAGGCGGCAGTGGCGGGCACTGATAGGCGGCACTGGTGGTCACAATTAGGTGGCACGGATAGGCAGCACGGATGGGCACTGATGGGCATTGATGGGTGGCACTGATGGGCGACACTGATGGGCATTGATGGACAGCAGTGATGGGCATTGATGGGAAGCACTGATAGGCGGCACTGATAGGCGGCACTGATAGGCGGCACTGATTGCCAGCACTGACTGGCATGGCTAATGGGCACTGATTGGTGGCACTTGTGGGCAGTGGTAGGCACTGATCCCTGCCACTGGTGGGCACTGTATGCTGGCATTGGTGGGCACTGTATTGTGACACTATGTTTCTTTATTGTAATCAGGGCACTGATGATCAGTGCCCTGATTACATTCCTAGATGTCCCACTGTGAGGAGATGCCACTGATTGGCTCTCCTCACCACACACTCTGTCGGTGTCAGGCGAGAAGAGCCGATTACCGGCATCTCTGTGTTTACATGTGACTGGCTGTGATTGGACACAGCCGATCACATGGTTAAAGATTACACAGATCGGGGTCGCCAGCAACACGGCGCGGCCGCGATCACCATTCTAGGTGACGTCGTACCAGAACAAGAGCCGCCCCACCCCGCCGCCATTTGACAGCGGGGCGGGCGGCAACCAGTTAAAGAGCGTTAAACGTGACACAAGGTCAACAAACAACTCACATTAACGTTATAGGCATATTTGTCAATCGTCAGTATTTTGAGCAAGTGTGAACAAGGCCTCAATGTGCGCCTCATATAAGGGCCGTATTTACCTGCATGGGGATGCAAAGATGCTCTATGCATATCCGTACAAACCATTGCATTGATGTCAACTGAGATGCAGCTGCTGCATGGACATGGCCACTGCTCCCAATATGACATCCGTGTGTTTCTGTGTCCCCAAACACTCCCTGACTGTGTTCAGGGCTGTGCACCACATCTACAGAGATTCCATATTAGGAGCAGTAGTTGTTTTCGTGCAGCTGCTGCATCCCAGTTGATTTGAACGGGACTGCCTGAACGCGGATGCATAGAACACCTGTGCATCATGTGTGGGTAAAAAAGGCCTCGACACAGCCAGTAAATAAACAGAGACTCTAACCCACTAGTGCCCAACCTGGGGTCCTTTGATGTTTGAAGTTTGGCCTTTGGGCCCCAGCAGTCTGTATAGGGAACATTGATTTGTAAAGGTGCATACCTCCCAACTTTTTGAGATGGGAATGAGGGACATCTATTAGTAAAATTATGTAGGGATAGGACACACCCCTTGCTACGCCCTCTTAAAGTTATTTTTATACAAAAAAAAGTCCACAAGTGCTTTTTTTTACCACTACTATTCTTTTATACTGGCTTTTGAAATTTACAAATGCAGCAATTTAGAAATATGACGAAAGGATTAGCACCGGGAAAATTTGAATTTTATATACAACTGTATAGATCAGACCAAAATGAGGGACAAATGAGGAGTAAAGAGAGACAGAGGGACACTGTTGTAAAAAAAGGACAGTCCCTCGAAATCAGGGACAGTTGGGAGCTTAGAAGGTGCCCTTAGTAGTAGTAAAGTTTAGTGCTTTCATATAATAAGTCCATAGTCTCTGAAATTCATATATATAGCATGACTTCAATCTCCAACCACTCCTGCAGAACAATCTCTGGCCATTTTCTCTAGCAAGTCTTCAGTCTGTAACAGTTTTTTTAGCATTACATGTAATAAATGCTATATGTAGCCCTTTAAAGACATTGGGGGCCGCATGTCCCATAGCCAAAACAGGAAATGAGTGGAAAATCCTCCAAAGTGAGGTAATCCCTGGCTGTCAGCAGAACGAGTGTCCCTATTGGATGACTTCCCCTCTAGTCCTGTTCTTGTGACAACCCAACATTTGGGATTTTCTCTCACCTCTGGTGATAATGGTCACCAGGACAAATAGAGAGAGTGACTTCCTGATGGGGACACAGATAGCAATAAAAACTTGACCGGGGTTGTAATCCCTCTTCACTCTATCCAAAGCTGACAAAAAATGTTGCCTTTGGTTATACCTAAAGAAGAAAAAATGAACCCTGTAGTAGACCCCCATGTGCCCCCTCAGACACCTTGCCACCACCGTTTGGCTACAGTGCAATAAAAAAAGGGAAATGCCTTATTCCTTATTCTTCTGGCAGCTGGCATTCTCCTATCACTGTCTGGTGCTTCTCATAATTGGCGGGCCCTGGAAGTCACTGGTTGTAGGTGATGACATCAGAGAGCTGTGATCAATCTAGTGTCTTCAGAGGACCAAGTACAGTAGTATGGAAGGGAAAGGGAGGGGTAGTAGTATGGAAGGGAAAACACCAGCAGAAGGGAGGAAAAAGGTAAGTATCGGTATCTCATCTTGTTCATTACCCCCCTAGACCAGTCACAGACCTAACCCCCTAGGCAGCCACGGGCTCCAGCCCCAGAAAGAACAAGAAAAACGGCTAGAGAGAGGGATGGGGGAAAAAAAAACAAGAAATTAGGATAGAGAGAGATAGAAGGGAAAGAAAGGAGAACAAAGAGAAAGAGTGGTACATCGTAAAATGTACCATAAGGGGTTTTAATACTGTACGAGTGGAAGGGACTCAGGGAGCGCTAAATGTCTGTGGGTTAGGGGCGCAAATTACTTGTCTTGCCTTGGGTGCTGACAACCCACGATACGAAAATAATTTTACTGTTAGGGGTCACCACAACTTGGGAAATTTTATCAAGGGGTCACGGCACTAGACAGGTTGAGAACCACTGCCCTAGACAAAAGAAGCTTTAGAGTAGACCCTTGTAGTGTATGGAAGGGAGGTGACGGGGAGTACTGCAATATGTTCATTTTAAATTGTATTTCCACCTTTGCAGTCAAATTTGAGAAACTATGTGTTCTCATTCACCCAGCATACCTAAAACTATATATTTTTTATCTTTCTAGTTGTTTCCTTTCATTAACTGTATATATAGGACTCTATAGGCAACTTGGAAGTAAGGGGACAGATTGAGGTACATGGCATCAATATACCATGTACCACCCAGGCCCTGAAGGGTTAACTCTTTGTTGAAAGTGTGCACATCTAGTTTACAACTCATAATAAGATCTGCCAATGCAGTGCAGGCAAGCAGCTGGATTCCCAATATGAATACATAAATGAGAATGGTTTAACCTGCCTAAAGATTTGTATTTCTGTGCAGCCAGTCTGGTATTCCGAACACTCCTACTAGTTAGCATAGCAAGGTCCTTGCCTGCTACTGCAGGAGCTCCACCACTTGGTCGAAAATAAACCCCCAACCTGCTGATTGGACAACGAGGACGAGGCACAAGAAAGAGGTCAAGCTTCTGCTAAATATTTCTTCTTTTCCCGTTATGCCGCGTACACATGGTCGGATTTTCAATCGTGTGTACACAATTCCGACACACAAAGTTCCACTCATGCTCGGAATCAAGCAGAAGAGCCGCACTGGCTATTGAACTTCATTTTTCTTGGCTTGTTGTACGTGTTGTACGTCACTGCGTTCTTGGCGATCGGAATTTCCGACAAGATTTGTGTGAATGTGTGTATGCAAGACAAGTTTGAGCCAACATCCGTCGGAAAATAAACATGGATTTTGTTGTCGGAATGTGCGATCGTGTGTATGAGGCATTAATGTGTTCCCTGTAAAGCACATTTTTTTTCTATGTACAGATTCCAAATCAACTAAAGTTTACAATTTCAGGATATAGAAACAAACTTTTTGCCCCTCTAACTCACAATGTTACATTTCGAGAAATGCTACACATTGTTGGTTTGTATAGTTTCCGATTTCTGATTATACAGTGTATGTGTAAATACAGTGCTCAGCATAAATGAGTACACCCCAATAGATTTGTCAGAAAGCCTTTACTTTCCTTTCAGAATCAAAATTTTCCATGGGACACTATACTACAAAATACTCCCACAAATGCGAGCCATTGATTGTAACCAAGATTTGTTAATTTTCACACCCAAAAAAGTATGTTTCCTAACAAATTCATTCAAGACCATGCTGCAAAAATGAATACACCCCAATGAAAGTCTAATGCCGTGTACACGCGGTCGGACTTTTCGTCTACAAAAGTCCGACGGACGCCGACGGACCAAATCCGGCAGACAATCCGATCGTGTGTGGGCTTCCCCGGACTTTTAGCAGACTTTTCCAGCCGCAAATCTGACGGACTTTAGATTTGAAACATGCTTCAAATCTTTACGTCGTAACTCCGCTGGACCCAGAAATCCGCTCGCCTGTATGCTAGTCCGACGGACAAAAACCCACGCTAGGGCAGCTATTGGCTACTGGTTATCAACCTCCTTATTTTAGTCCGATGTACGTCATCACGTACGAATCCGTCGGACTTTTGTGTGATCGTGTGTAGGCAAGTCCGTTCGTTAGAAAGTCCGCCGCAAGTCCTCCAAAAGTCTGTCGAAAGTCCGTCGAAAGTCTGTCGGACGGGCTGTCGGACTTTTGTAGCCGAAAAGTCCGACCGTGTGTGTACGCGGCATTAGGAGCAAAGCTAAATTCTAGGCAATTCTGTGTGTGGGCTTCATCGGACCTTTGCTGTTGAAAAATCAGACGGACTTTAGATTTAGAACATGTTTCAAATCTTTCTGACGGATTCGAGTCCAGTCGACAAATCCATTCCGTATGCTAGTCCGACAGACGAAAAACGACGCTAGGGCAGCTATTGGCTACTGGCTATTAAATTTCCTTATTCTAGTCCGGTCGTACGTCATCACGTTCGAAGCGATCGGACTTTGGTGTGTGTAGGCAAGTCCGTTGTGTCGGAACTCAGTCGAAAGTCCGTCAAAAAGTCCTTCGGAGTTCAGTCCGTCGAAAGTCTGCTCGTGTGTACACGGCATTAGGAGCAAAGCTAAATTTTAGGCAACAAAATCCTAAGAATTCAACTACAGGTGAGTCTAATTATTCATTAAAAAGGTGTCCAGCAGACAGTTGATTAAAAAAGGGCTTTACTTAACAAAACCCCTTCCCATTTCATGCTGTCAGCAATGGCACCACATGGAAGAGAAATGTCACAAGGCCTGAGAAAGAAAATAATTTCTTTACACAAGAAAGGTGACGGCTACAAGAAGATCAGCAAAGCTTTACTCATCAGTCGGAATACTGTAGCAAAAGTGATACAAAAATTTAATAAAGATGCAACTGCAACCATCTCACAGAGATGTCCAGGCCGTCTTCAGAAGTTAACACCTCGACAGGAGCGTCCTAGAATTTGCCAGGGCCCATGCTGAAAAAGAAGACTACTGGAATTCTCTGCTCTGGAGTGATAGGACCAAGATAATTGTTTTTGGAACTGATGGCTTCAAAACTTTATGGCGTTGCAAAGGTGAGGAGTACAAAGAAAAATGCATAGTGCCTACAGTGAAACATGGTGGTTGCAGTGTCCTTCTGTGGGGCTGCATTTCATTAATGCTATCATGAATGCACAGATGTACTGCTCTATATTGAAAGAGAAGCTACCATCACTCCGTGCCCTTGGTCGTCATGCACTTTTTCAAAATTACAATTTTCCAACACACACATCTAAGGCCACTGTTGCTTTTCTGAAGAACAGGGTGAAAGTGATTCAGTGGTCAAGTATGTCTCCTGATCTGAAACCAATCGCATACCTATGGGGAGTTCTGAGGAGACAAGTTGAGCATCACTCTCCATCCATCATCCAGGCCCTAAAAGAGGTCGTTCTTGAAGAATGGAAAAAGATGCAGTGCCTTATTTACTGTGTCCTCCACATGGCTTCCCGCAAACTGCAAACAGGACTTCTTATGGCTTTCTTTCAACAATAGCTTTCTTCTTGCCACTCTTCCATAAAGGCCAGATTTGTGGAGAGCACGACAAATAGTTGTCCTGTGGACAGATTCTCCCACCTGAGCTGTGGATCTCCAGAGTTACCATGGACCCCTTGGCTGCTTCTCTGATGAATGCTCTCCTTGCCCGGCCTGTCAGTTTAGGTGGACGGCCATGTCTTGGTAGGTTTGCAGTTGTGCCATACTCTTTCCATTTTCAGATGATGGATTGAACAGAGCTCTGTGAGATTTTCAAAGCGTGGGATAATTTTTTCTAACCTAACCCTGCTTTAAACTTCTCCACAACTTTATCCCTGACCTGTCTGATGCTGTTTGTTCACTACGGTTCTCTAACAAACCTCTGAGGGCTTTACAGAACAGATGTATTTATACTGAGATTAAATTACACACAGGTGGACTCTATTTACTAATTAGGTGACATCTGAAGGCAATCGGTTCCACTAGATTTTAGTTAGGGGTATCAGAGTAAAGTGGGCTGAATTCAAATACACGCCACACTTTTCACATATTTATTTGTAAAAAATGTTTTTGGCTGTAACAAGACAACATGTGGAAGATTTCAAGGGGCATGAATACTTTTTCAAGGCACTGTGTGTGTGTGTATATATATATATATATATATATATATATACACATTGTGTGAAAAAGTTTTTGCCCCCTTCCTGATTTTTTATTTTTTTGCATATTTCTCACACTTAAATGATTCAGATCATCAAACAAATTTCAATATTACACAAAGATAACCCAAGTAAATCCAAGATGCAATTTTTAAATTATTATTTAATTTATTACGGGAAAAAAACTGTTCAAACCTGCATGGCCCTATGTGAAAAAGTAATTGCCCCCTCCCATGCTGAATCTTGAATGAACTGTGATTAACCACAATTTTTTGTTAAGCTGAGTTAAATTTCACTTGCCACACCCAGGCCTGATTACTGCCAGACCTGTTGAATCAAGAAATCACATAAATAGAAGCTGTCTGATAAAGTGAAGCTAACAGATCACAAAAAGCCACACATCATGCCACAATCTAAATAAATTCAAGAACAGATTAGAAACAAAGTAATGTACATGTGTCAGTCTAGGAAGGGTTTCAAAGCCATTTTTAAGGCTTTGGAACTCCAGTGAACCATGGGGAGAGTCATTATCCACAAATTGAGATAACGTGGAATCAGTGTTCATGGTTCAACAATAAGAAAAAGACTGGTCAAAAATGGCATCCATGGGAGAGTTCCAAGGCCAAAGCCACTGCTGGCCTTGGAACACAAAGGCTCATCTCACATTTACCAAAAAACATCTTGATTATCCCCAAGACTTTTAGGCAAATATTCTGTGGACTGATGAGACAAAAATTTAACTTTTTGGAAAGTGTGCGTCCCATTACATCTGGCATAAAACTAATACAGCATTTCATAACAAGAACATCATACCAAAAGTCCAACATTGTGGTGGTAGTGTGATGGTCTGAGGGTGCTTTTCAGCTTCAGGACCTGGACGACTTACCATAATTGATGGAACCATGAATTCTGAGCTCCAGAAGATCCTAAAGGAGAATGTCCGCCCATCAGTTTGTGACCTCAAGCTCAAGTGCACTTGGGTTATGCAGCAGGACAATGATCCGAAACAGAACAGCAAGTCCACCTCCAAATGGTTCAAACAAAGCAAAATTTTGGTTTTGGAGTGGCCTATTCAAAGCCTGGACCTAAATCCAATTGAGATGCTGTATCATGACCTTACACAGGCCGTTCATGATGGAAAACCCTCCAATATGGCTGAATTGAAACAATTCTGCAAAGAAGAGTGGGCCAAAATTGCTCCACAGCAGGGGCGTAACTAGAAATAGCAGGGCCCCATAGCAAAATGTTGTATGGGGCCCCCCTGCAAACAGCTCCCCCCCCACAGCTGCCCTAGTGTCAATGCAGCGTGACCTGTGCCACATACAGCGTGACCTGTGCCCAATGCAGCGTGACCTGTGCCACATACAGCATGACCTGTGCCACATACAGCGTGACCTGTGCCCAATACAGCGTGACCTGTGCCCAATACAGCCTGGTCTGCCTGTGCCCCATACAGCCCCACCTATGCAGAGGAAGAGGCAAGCCACCTGGATCAGCAGAGAGCAGAATTGCCTGCTGTAATAGCTTTCATTTGAATTTCCCGTCTTCCCGAGGCTCATCGTCACATAGCCCCACCTCTTGGCCCGACGCCTTTGATGACGTCACATGTCCCGCATTGGATCGGCGTTCTGTCTATCACCACCGGGCGCACCGGGCCAAAAGATGGAGCTATGTGACGTGAGCCCCGGGAACACTGGAAGTTCTAATGAAAGCTATTACATCGGGCAATTCAGCTCTCTGCTGGTACGGACAGCTCGCCTCTTCCTTTCCTCTCTCTTCCCCTGGCTGGAACACTGTGCGGTGGGGCTCTTATCCTCACTGGGCCCCACTCGGCTGCGGGCCCCATAGCGCTCGCATGGGTCGCTATGGTGGTAGTTACGCCCCTGCTCCACAGCAATGTGAAAGACTCATTGACAGTTATCGCAAACGCTTGATTGCAGTTGTTGCCGCCAAGGGTGGCACAACCAGTTACTAGGTTTAGGGGGCAATTACTTTTTCACATAAAGCCACACAGGTTTGAACATTTTTTTTGCCTTAATAAATGAAACCATCACTTAAAAACTGCATTTTGTATTTACTCAGGTTATCGTTGTGTAATAATAAAATGTGTTTGATGATCTGAGTCATTTAAGTGTGAAAAATATGCAAAAAAATAAAAATCAGAAAGGGGGCATATACTTTTTCACACAACTGTACAGACATACATAGAGTAGTGCTCATAAGTTTAAATACCCTGGAAGAATTTATGATTTCTTGGCCATTTTTCAGAGAATATGAATGATAACACAAAAACTTATCTTTCACTCATGGTTAGCGTTTGGCTTGAAGCCATTTATTATCAATCAACTGTGTTTACTCTTTTTAAATCATAATGGCAACAGGAACTACTCAAATGACAATGATCAAAAGTTTACATACCCCAGTTCGTAATACTGTGTATTTTCCCCTTTAACATCAATGACAGCTTGAAGTCTTTTGTGGTATTTGTGGATGAGACTCTTTATCTTCTCAGATGGTAAAGCTGCCCATTCCTCGTGGCAAAAATCCTCCAGTTCCTGTAAATTCTTGGGCTGTCTTGCATAAACTGAACGTTTGAGATCTCCCCAGAGTGGCTCAATGATATTGAGGTCAGAAGACTGAGACACTTTTCCTGGTAGTTGTGGCTGAAATTTTAGTTGGTCTACCTGACCGTGGTTTGGTTTCAACTGAACCCCTAATTTTCCACTTCTTGATTAGAGTTTGAACACTGCTGATTGGCATTTTCAATTCCTTGGATATCTTTATATATCCCTTTCCTGTTTTATACAGTTCAACTACCTTTTCCCACAGATCCTTTGACAATTCTTTTGCTTTCCCCATGACTCAGAATCCAGAAAGGTCAGTGCAGCACTGGATGAAAGATGCAAGGGTCTGTCAGGAGTCCAGAAACGCGTTGACCTTTTATATATACACACACACTAATTACAAGCAAACAGATCACAGGTGAGGATGGTTACCTTTAATAGCCATTTAAACCCTTTTGTGTCAACTTGTGTGCGTGTTATCAGGCCAAAATCACCTGGGTATGTAAACTTTTGATCGGGGTCATTTGGGTAGTTTCTGTTGCCATTACGATTTAAAAAAAGTAACCACAGCTGATTGATAATAAATGGCTTCAGCCAAACACTAACCATGAGTGAAAGAACTGTTTTTGTGTTATCATTCATATTCTCTGAAAAATGGCCAAGAAAGCATAAATTCTGCCAGGGTATGTAAACTTATGAGCACAACTGTATATATGTATATATATATATATATATATATATACATACACACACACATACAGTCTATATTTATATACCTACACTATATATACATACATACAAGGTGGGAGCCGCCATTTTCACCAGTTTCTTGTTTAGTATTTTGTGCAGTAACTGTGCCTTACTGTTCCTCTTTTTCAGTGCAACTCTAGTCAAGTGTAACTAACTGAAAACAGTACACTGTCTAGGACCCTAAAATGTTATCTCTGCAGTTGCCAATCTGGTAGATGAAGAGACTGAAATGAAATACAGATAATCACAGCAACAATTTCAAGCTGCCTATAGAGTCCTATGTATAAATATGCCCAAAGAAACAACTAAAAAGGTAAGATATTTTTAGGGTTCATTCACACTATATTCGTTTAGATGTCTTTTCTCCTCACTGAAGAGAACAGAAAAAAAAAAAACATGGTAAAAGCTGCATTTTTGCATGCGCATTTCTGCATGCTTGACATTGATGCATTCTATTGGGCAGAATATTTATTTATTCCGGCCATTAGAATGTATTAACATGCGACCACTTTTATCAGCCCAAGCGCTGCTCTTCAGAACTAGCAAGTGATTTTTTTTTCTGCCGTTAAACTCTCCTGTTTCTGAACAGCTATGTGTGCATGGTTAACATGGCGGGGCATTTTGAGCTGCAGTGTTCATGAGGCCGTAAGGTTATTTTAGGTATGTTGTGTGAATGGGAACACTTAAAGAATAACTCCACTTTTGTTGAGAAAAAAAACATTCCCCTCTGGGTGATCTGTATACAATGCAGGGATTTTAACAAACTTTGTTGCAGATTCCTACCTTTTGTTATTCTGAAGAAATCCCTGTGTGTTTGTCTGTGTCCATGTGGAAAGTGAATCTAATGGGAGTGGTTTCATAATTATCAACCAGCTGCTGCACCTGCAGGGCTCTAATGAGAACAGCTGCTGGGTCGGCATCCCTTTAGATGTGATTTCCTATTGGGAGTATTTTTTTTTTTATTTGCTATTCTTTTCTCCTACGAAAGTGGAGTGACCCTTTAAAGAAATGTTCTGAATCTTTTTAAACCCGTTTGCTGCATCAAAAGGAAGGATCGCTATACTCTGTCTGTGTCACCCTTTAATCTGTTAAATATACATCCACCCGACGTGCTAAGCCAAGTCAGCACACATTTGATTTACAGCACATTATACAGGGGCCTGCGAGGGCCTCTTGCAGTTCTTAATTAGAAGCCTAATGTCTACATTCCTGGCAATCCTCCTTGGTGCTGTCTTTAAGTGCCTTTGAAGAGGACCATGCGGCACATGTTTAACCCCATCATGGCTCTTTGTAATCTCACTGCAACTGTGGCAACATGCACATGTGGTTGAGTTCAGCTGTTACCGCTCTGACTTTGGATATATATATATATATATATATATATATATATATATACTAGAAAAGCACACATGATAATGCACACTCATCTATACAGGAGACTGAAAATATTTGTCAAAAAATACTGATAAAGGTAATTTACAGTTTTGATTAAACATTATTAACTCTCAAAAGAAGTTCAATTATGCAACATGATTCATGATTTGAATAAAAACACAGGAGTAGCTCAATAATACAATAGCGCAAACATGAGAAACTCCATATTTTAGAATGGTGGTGTTGGGAGTGCTGACCTCAAGTCCAATGAAATGCTGGTACATAATCTGAAGTAGGCCTTTTAAGCAAGGCAACTAAAAAACATACACACAGCAGCTACAAGTATTATTTTTTTTTTTTAGATTACATTTTCTTTATTCATTTTTGTCTGTATCAAAACATATCACATTTATGCCCCGTACACACGGTTGGATTTTCTGACTGAAAATGTGTGATAGGACCTTGTTGTCAGAAATTCCAACCGTGTGTAGCCTCTATCACACATTTTCCATCAGAATTCCCGACACACAAAGTTTGAGAGCTTGCTTTTAAATTTTCCGACAACAAAATCCGTTGTCGGAAATTCCGATCGTGTGTACACAAATCCGATGCACAAAGTGCCACGCATGCTCAGAATAAATTAAGAGACTAAAGCTATTGGCTACTGCCCTGTTTATAGTCCTGACGTACGTGTTTTATGTCACCGCGTTTAGAATGATCGGATATTCCGACAACTTTGTGTGACCGTGTGTATGCAAGACAAGTTTGAGCCAACATTCGTCGGAAAAAATCCATGGATTTTGTTGTCGGGATGTCCGATCGTGTGTACGGGGCATAAGCGTGGTACAACCACAATAACATCCATATACTTATGTGGTTAATACATTCTATACCAAAAACAAACAACCCAATCCCCCCACCCTACCGGTCCAGGCCCCCACCCCCCCAATCCAACACCTCCCTCTACCAATCTCACTCCAAGTCACCACTCTCTTTTCCACTATTCCTCCTCTTTGTTCCTCCTTTCCCTATGTGTGTTAAGTTTAATTTGTTTCCTTACTACTATTTTCCTTATGTTCCCATGACTTCGGCGAATCATATTGTTTGCTTGTAATTAACCCATTCCTGCCATTTTTCCTTGAAGACTTCCAAACTCTCTCCATCACTGAACCCTAGATACTCTAAGTTTTGGATCTCTTTTATTTTATTACACCAGTTCTTCATTGTGGGTCTTTTTGGTTCCTTCCAGTGTCTGGGTGTGAGGCTTTTAGCCACATTTAAGAGTGGTGGTAGCAATGTTCTCATATATTGTTTAGTTGGCATTCTTATCCCATGGAATAGGCACCCCCATGGATTATCTGGGACCACTATATTAGTTATTTCTCTAATTATTTGCCTAATCTCATCCCAGTATTTTTTAATTTCCGGGCAATGCCACCATATATGGGACATAGTCCCTATTTCTTTGCACCCTCGCTAACAATATTGCAACGTTTCATTTTGGTATTTATGTACTTTGTCGGGGGTGATATACCATCGGGCCAAACATTTATAATTTAACTCTATCACATTATTATTCAATGACGTAACATGGACCTGCCGCAATATTTGTCTGATCTCCACTTCATTCACAGATGTTCCCAATTCCGTCTCCCATTTCTTGATGTACGGTGGTTTCTCCGGCCCTGTCATTTCCATAAGCGCTCTATAAATCCTTAAAATCACCCTCTTCCTTCCCTTATCCACACAGATTTTCTCTAAGGGGAGTAAGTTTGCCTCGGATCTAATGGGCTGGGGCAGAGACTCTATAAAATGTTTCAATTGGCTGTAGCGCCATACATCTATCGATTTACGCTCCTTTTTATTTTTTAGTTCATGATAAGTATATATTTTTCCTTGCTCCATAATATCTTTCAGTTGTGCATTCTCCTGTATTACCCATTTTCCAAACAATGCCT
This sequence comes from Lithobates clamitans, assembly GCA_037952925.1. Classification (NCBI taxonomy): domain Eukaryota; kingdom Metazoa; phylum Chordata; class Amphibia; order Anura; family Ranidae; genus Lithobates; species Lithobates clamitans. The sequence goes on from JBBGZY010001682.1 coordinate 1,012,033, forward strand.
CTATTCCTGGTGTGAAATATTCTGTGTTTGCTAATGGTATTAAAGGTGAATTGTATTCCCATTTTTCCCTTTTGTGTAAATTGTCCCAGATTTTTAGTGCATTACTAGTGATAATATGTGTCATTACTAAGCTTTCTATATCGTGCAGGAATCCAAATTATTTTACCTAATATAACTGTGCTTATTGTGCTTTCCATCTTGACCCATCTCTTTTCTTTATTTTCTTTTGCCCATTCTATTATTCGTGACAGTACTATAGCATTATAATAGTTTCTAACATCCGGTGCCCCAAACCCCCTCTCGTCTTATCTTTAGTTAACTAGTTTTTTTTAAAAAAAACTCTGGCAGTGGGATCAGGAGCATCTGCATCTTATACATAATTTTAGGCAGGATAACCATTTTAAAAATATTAATTCTTCCCCCCCAGGATATTTGTCCTGATATAATTCTGTTTAACTCTGCTTTGATGTCGTTCAGCAATGGGAGGAAGTTTACCTGATATAGTCTTTCACTAGATTTGATTATCTTAACTCCTAGGTACTTCAGTTCATTCTTACCCCACGCAAATGGAACGTTTTTTTGAAAAAAAAGTTCTTCCTTTTTTGATATATTAAAATTTAAAGTTTCTGATTTATCCGGGTTCATCTTGAAATTGGAAATCTCACCATATTCTTTTAGGGCTTTCATTAGATTTGGGAGAGTTATCATGGGACAGGTTATATAAAACAATATATCGTCCGCATAGGCCGCTAGTTTATGAATTTCCTCCCCTACTTTTATCCCCCTAATGTCTGGGTTCTGTCTTATCCTAATTAGAAGGGGTTCCAGAGCCAGCACAAACAACAGGGGGGAAAGTGGACACCCCTGCCTTGTGCCGTTAAACATTTCGAACGGTGCTGAGACTGTCCCATTTAACTTAACCCTTGCTGTGGGTCTATTATATAATGCCTTTATGCGTCTGATCATTTTCACTCCCAACCCTATTTCTTCCCAAGTAGCCTGCATAAGGCCCCAGTCTACCCTGTCGAAAGCTTTCTCAGCATCAATCGACAGGAGTAGTCCTGGGGCCCCGCTATCTTTCATCTTCTGTATTGCCAGCAAGGTTCTGGTTCCGTTGTCCCTCCCCTCCTTTCCTGGGACAAAGCCAACCTGGTCTGGGTGTATTATATTCTGCATTATTAATATCATCCTTCCATCGAGAATTTTTGCAAATATCTTAGTATCCAGATTTAGGAGAGAAATGGGTCTATAGCTGGAACATAACGTTCCATCTTTCCCTTCTTTCAGAATGACAGCAATGGTGGCCTCTAAGGCTTCTTTACGCATGTCCCACTTTTCCCCAATCCCATTCATATAGGAACACATTTTTGGGATTAAGATATCTTTACATTTTTTATAATACAGTATCGTCAGGCCATCAGTTCCGGGGCTTTTCCCTGCAGGTATTTCTTTTAGGGTTTTTGTTATCTCTTCCTCTGTGATAGGGGCTTCTAGGTGACTAAATTGGTCCTCTGAGATTTTATTTAAACTGATCCCTCTTAAGTAAGCTTTTATTTTCTCCTGTTTCCACTCAACCTCTTCTTTAGTACCCTGCTTCTTAATGGAATATAGACTCCCATAATACTCTTGGAATATCTTGACGATTTCTGCTGTTTTATGTACAAGTTCCCCTGTATTTGTTTGTATTTTATCAATATAATTAGCTGCTTTTTTTTCCCGCTAATGCCTGCGCCAGATATTTCCCGGGCTTATTCCCATATTGGTACTTTTCTCTCTTTACAATGTTATAGGTCGTTCGTGTTTCTTGCTCTATGAGTTCTCTCATCTCCTCCCTTTTTCGACTAAGTTTTAATAGTAGTTCTTTATCTCTCTTTTTCTTATGCAACTGTTCTAATTTATTAATTTTATATATATATGTATATACTAGCAAAGCACACATGATAATGCACACTCATCTATACAGGAGACTGAAAATATTCGGCAAAAAATACTGATAAAGGTAATTTACAGTTATGATTAAAAATTATTAACTCTCAAAAGAAGTTCAATTATGCAACATGATTCATGATTTGAATAAAAACCCAGGAGTAGCTCAATAATACAGTAGCTCAAACATGAGAAACTCCATATTTTAGAATGGTGGTGTTGGGAGTCCTGACCTCAAGCCCAATGAAATGCTGGTACATGATCTGAAGTAGGCCTTTTAAGCAAGGCAACTAAAAAACATACACACAGCAGCTACAAGTATTTTTTTATTTTTTTAATATAGTCATAAATAGCATAAAATACATAAAATGCCAAAGTATAAAAGTGTCTTCGGATCAGTGGCGGCCCATCCATTAGGGGCGCACAGGAGCCGCCCCTTCTATGCATGCGTCCACCTCCCTGATCCACATGCAGGGCGCCGGACGCATGGATTCCAATGGGGGGGGGGGGTGTAGCACCTAATTAGAGCCAGAGGCTCTAATAGGCTTAAAAAAAGGGTGGGCTCGGGGCGCAGAGCACTGCGCTCCGATACCACCTAGTTGTGTGACAATAGCGAATAAATATTCACTATTTTCACACTGATTCTCCTCCTGGCCAATCAGGAAGTGGGTCTGAGATCCGTTTCCCTATTGGCCTAAAGGAGAAGCGTTCCGATTGGCTACCGAGGAGGAGGGAGGAGACGGAAGCCACTGTGATGCCTGTAGAGGAGAGCAGGGGAAGGGGAAGCCACCCTTGATGCCCATGGAGGAGAGCAGGGGAAGGGGAAGCCGCCCATGATGCCTGCGGAAGAGAGCAGGGGAAGGGCAAGCCACCTGTGATGCACATGGAGGAGAGCAGGGGAAGGGGAAGCCACCCATGATGCCTGCGGAAGAGAGCAAGGGAAGGGGAAACCACCCTTGATGCCTGTGTTGCCAAGGAGGAGAGCAGGGGAAGGAGAAGCCACCCGTGATGCCTGTGATGCCAAGGAGGAGAGCAGGGGACGGAGAAGCTGCCCGTGATGCCTGTGATGCCAAGGAGGAGAGCAGGGGAAGGAGAAACCGCTGGCCATCGCCGGGTAAAGCTCTGCCGGCCATAGATGGGGCAAGTGCTCCGGTGTTCCTGATGACCCAACCGACTGGACTGGGGGGGGGTGCACTGTTTGCCTCCCCCCCCCAAAAAAAAAAATTTACCAGCAGCCGCCACTGTTTGGGATAATATCAGGAGAAAATAAACAAATCAAACTGATCTATTCAAGTCTCCAAGTTACACATGTCGATTTTAGCCCTCAAAACCCAACAAGAATATAGACATTATTATGGTAATAAGAGGAAGACCACTCTTTGGGTTGTTTTTCTTGTAAGGTGACTACAAGTAATTTTCAAACGTAAATGTTGACTAGCGTTTTCCATTAATGACTAAACCACTGATTGAAAAAAGATATGGCAATATAAAATGGGGTGATTTGTTTATTGAAGTATATCTCCAGCCAAAGCATTGTTTGGTTTTGGATAGAGTTGGGAAAGCTCAAATTTTCTGAACCACTTGCCGACCAGTTACAGTACGTACCTGGTATGTCATTGGTCTTCAAGTGGTTGTACCGGGATGATGCCTGTAGCTGCAAGCATCATCCCAGTACCGTTTTTTTAGGGCCAGCGGTCGGCTCTCTTGTAATAGCAATCAGAGCTAACTAGCCACTCAATTACTATTACAAGCAGCGGGAGGAGATGTCCCCCCTTCCCGCAGCTTGCTCGGGTACTCCCGTCCCACTGGGAGACCCAAGCTACCAGCCGGCGTGTCCGCCAGCTAGTCGGACACCCAAACAAAGCCAGGATCGTCCGTGATCGAGTTTCCGCTATGGTAACCAGGAAGCAATGACGTGACATCACTTTCCAGTTTACCCGGATGTCACCGGTGCCATTTTCAAAAAATGTAAATCATTCAAAAACACAGATCTTGTGCAGAGGAGGGATTTGGGGTTTTGTTGACCCCAGATCCCTCCATAAAGAGTATCTATCACATGCTTGTTGCTGTCACAAGGATTTTTCATTCATTGTGACAGCAATAAAAGTAAGTAAAACAAAAATTAAAGCACCAGTGTAAAAATAAAAAAAATAAAAAAATTTTAAAAAATACATTTTTTTAAAATGCCCCCCCATCCCCCCATGCTCTTGCGCAAAGCTCGACTCAGCGATCGTCCCACACATGTGAGGTATCATCGTGCATGTCAGATCATGGGCAGTAATTCTAGCACCAGAACTCCTGTGTAAATCTGAAGTAACCTGTAAAGGCTTTTAAAGCGTTGTCTATGCATAATAAAATGTATGTTGTTTGTTGTGGTAATTTTAAAGGATGACATGTTTGGTATCAACTTAGTCTGTGTAACATCATCTTTTCATTAAATCTGAAAAGGTGAACAAACGCTTTAAAGTGAGCATGGGTATAAGGATTCATACCACCATCTTCAGCAATGGGGATTTGTTTTGTCGTCTTAAGCCTCGTACACACGATTGGATTTTCTGCAGACAAAACCTCAGAATTTTGTCCGAAGGCGTGTGCCTGGATTTTGTCTTGCATACAAACGTCAAGGAATTGTCGGCCAACAAACACGAACGTAGTGATGTACTACGTGGTTTTTCAGCTCTTTAGCGCCACCCTTTGGGCTCCTTCTGCTAATTTCGTGTTAGTAGAAGTTTGGTGAGTGTTGATTCGCGCTTTTCATTTCACGCTTTTCATTTTGTGCATTTCAGTTCGTTTCTGCACGGCTGTTCGTCAACCAGACATGTTGCGGAATCGGAGGCGATAACGTGTTATTTATTATTGGCCTTGGAGTTATTGCTTTGACCTAAGTTCAGTCCAGGAACAGGAGAAGGAGGATTTCTTGGACCAAAAATTGGTTGCTTTATTAATCGTGACCAATTATGTCATATGCCTTTGCTGTGGGAGCTCCAGATGATTTTCAGAATTATCTCCGGATGACGGACCCTTGCTTTCACCAACTCTTGGCATTGTTGACCCCCTATATTAAGAACCAGGACACATGTATGAGGCTTTTATTTAATTTTTTTGGTTGAATAATAATGATTTGATTTGTTATATTTTCTATATTTTTGGATGCATAGAATGCACTTTTTGGTTAAGTTCTATTGGCAGATACCATGTCTAATTTTATTTGTTTTCTTTTTTTAATGCACAATAAAAAAATGTGGAGAATAATACTTGGCTTTGTGTTTTACTTCAAATGACAGTTTGGGAGTAGGCAGTTACATTTAAAAAAAATACAATGTAAAATTGACAAGGGACACCAACATAGTTGTATCTTTGATCTTAAAAACTAACAAAACAAATAACATAATAATATTATTCTTGATATCACTAGAAAAAAAAAAGCCTTTGAAATGTGTTTGCAATAACTCCATCAGTATCACCAGCAGAGCAGCTTCATTATTATCCCATTAAAGAAGAAGAGAATTGTGCGCTGCATTTGGAGATTTAATAATTTGCCACGTCATGAATGTTAATTCTCCATTACGAACGCTAGTTTACGAGACCGACCGCTTCTGGCTCGTCCTTGCCTCCAAGCATGCGTGTTTGTACTTTGGACTTTTGTCCGACGGACTTGTGTACACACGTTCAGGAAAATCCGACAACAGACATTTGTCCGCAGAAAATTTTAAAGCCTGCCATCCAACATTTGTCCGCGGAAAACCCAACAACAATTGTCCGATGGAGCGTACAGACGGTCGGATTTTCCGCCAACAGCCTATCATCACACATTTCCCATCGGAAAATACGATCGTGTGTACGCAGCTTTAGACTTATTAATAGCCTGGCCAGGATCAAGATGTGGATAAGGACTCTTCAGGGAATGATGCGGCCAGTTGTCAATCACTATTCCCAACAGTGTGAGAATTAGGTTAGGAGTGGAGAAGGTGTACGTCATTAGGGATATGAACTGAAAGAACATTGTAAGCTTTTCACAGCTCCACCATATGTGCTTTTGGGATTCAATATGACCACATTCTGTCCAGTATAGTAAGTAGTGACAAGAAGAAATTGCCCCTTATGTTTTATCATGGTGACCACTGGGTTGGGAATATTATAATTGTTTGAGATTAGATCTATGTCTGTCACCTGCTCTAAGGGCTCATAAATGTAATCGTATATCAGTCTCATCTGCGACATTTGTTCTGCATAATGTTGGAGCTTGTGTTGGCCTAAAGCAACCTGCTGCAACAGTCCTTTTGTAAAAAAAAAAAAAAAAAAGATTAGACCCTAAGGGGTTGATTTACTAAAAGTGGAGAGTACAAAATCTGGTGCAGCTGTGCATGGTAGCCAATCAGCTTCTAACTTCAGCTTGTTCAATGAAGCTTTGACAAAAAACCCAGAAGCTGATCTCTAAGAAGCTGGTCTCTATGCAGAGCTACACCAGATTTTGCACTCTCCAGTTTTAGTAAATAAATCCCTAAAGCTACTTTCACATTGGAGAGGGCGTCAGCGGTAAAGCTCCGCTAGTCTTAGCAGCGATTCACCGCTGTAACAGCAGCGCTTTTCGGCTGATAGGGCACTTTTAACCCCCGCTAGCGGCCAAATAAAGGGTTAAAATGGCCAGGGGCGGTGGAGGAGCGGTGTATACACCGCTCCAGCACCGCCTGAAAGATGCTGCTTGCAGGACTTTTTTTCTTGTCCTGCAAGCACCAGTGTGAAAGCACTCGGGCTTTCACACTGGGGGTGCAGAAAAGGCAGTTTACAGGCGCTTTTCAGGCGATATTTTTAGCACAAAAACGCTTGTAAAAGGCCTCAGTGTGAAAGTAGCCTAAGTGTATCATTAAAGGGAATCTGTCTAAACAAAATGGGACTTTTGATCCCCAATGTCAGGGATATGCAATTAGCGGACCTCCAGCTGTTGCAGAACTACAACTCCTATGAGGCCTAGCAAGATTCTGACAGCCACAAGCATGACACCCAGAGGCAGAGGCATGATGGGACTTGTAGTTTTGCAACAGCTGGAGGTCCGCTAATTGCATATCCCTGCCCTATGTAATAAAATGAAATGTAAAAAAATTAAAGTTATACCCAAGCACCTAAAATTTCCCCTCCCAAAAAATAAATGTTCAGCTGTCCCGAGCATGCTGGGAAAAATCAGGTTTAGCCCTGGTTCACATTGGTGTGATTTGGCATGCGATTTGACAAATCGTATGCCAAATTGGCGGCAATTGACGGCAATGCCACCGTCCAAAAGTAGTTTCTGTACTACTTTTGGAGATTTTTGGGGAAGGGATTTCCATTGACATCTGTGCAAAAACCCGCACAGATGTCTCTGAAATCGGGACTGACACGCAGGAATAAAATCGTGCGAGTTCAGCTTCATTCCCGCACTCAGTGTGAACATAGGTTTAATGTATTTTTTACTGAAAAACGTGGGTTTGGTAAGGTAGAAAACCACTCCATGGTAAATTAGTTATATTTTGTACTAGAATTTTCATCTATATGTTAAACATTTATCAAAATGCAGTTAGGTGTCAATGCATTTTTTTTTCAGACTGAACAGAAAAGCAAACTATACAGTTTACTGCAATTCCTTTCTCCCACCATGCAATGATCCATCAAGATGTGCCATGGTGCAATGTTCCATCCCTCACTCGGAGGTCATCCTCCTGTCCGTCAGCTTTTTCCCTGTCCATCAAGTGATCCTGTGCCCAGGAGACACCAAACACAGGACAAGTGCAGCGAAGTGACAGGTGTCAGCTGGGGGTTATTTACTGACTCATTATTGCTGGTTCTGTCAGTACATTTAAATGACAAGGTGTCGCTGAGTACGACTTTTCCCTTTACTCATCAGAAACAGATATTTAACTGTGCACTTGCTTGTCTGCAGTAATACAAGGGTGATTTTTTTTTTTAAAAGGACTAGCTAAAAATTTTTTTTACTTTGGAGCAGGTTTTAATTTGTCCGAATAGCAATCGTTTGGTTATAGTAAAGCTTCATACACACAATCGGATTATCCCACGGGAAATGTGTGATGACATGAAAATCCGACCGTGTGTACGCTCCATCAGACAATTGTTGTCAGATTTTCCACGGACAAATGTTGGATTGCAAGTTTTAAAATTTTCCATGGACAAACGTCTGTTGTCGGATTTTCCGATCGTGTATATACAAGTCCGTCGGACAAAAGTCCAAAGTACAAACACGCATGCTCGGAAGCAAGAACGAGCCAGAAGCGGTCGGTCTTGTAAACTAGTGTTCATAATGGAGAATTAACATTCCTGACATGGCAAATTATGAAATCTCGAAATGCAGCGCACGTTCTCTTCTTCTTTAATGGGATAATAATGAAGCTGCTTTGCTGGTGATATAACGGATTTTCAAAGGATTTTTTTTTCTAGTGATATCAAGAATAATACTATTGTGCTTCTTTTTTTTTTTTTTTGGACAAGTTACCACAACACCATTATCCCATAGATTTTAAGATCAAACCTACAACTATGTTGGTGTCCCTTGTCAATTTTACATTGTATTTTTTTAAATGTAACTGCCTACTCCCAAACTGTCTTTTGAAGTAAAACACATAGCCAAGTATTATTCTCCACAATTTTTTTATTGTGTATTAAAAAAAGAAAACAAATACAATTAGACATGCTATCTGCCAATAGAACTTAACTAAAAAGTGCATTCTATGCATCCAAAAATATAGAATATACCAAATCAAATCATTATTCAACCAAAAAATAAATGTAAGCAATAACTCCAAGGCCAATAATAAATACCCCCACATTATCTCCTCCGATTCCGCAACATGGCTGGTTGACAAATGGCCATTCAGACACGAACTGAAAAGTGCAAAATGAAAAGTGCAAAATGAAAAGCGCGAATCAACACTCACCAAACTTCTACTAACATGAAATTAGCAGGAGCCCAAAGGGTGGCGTGAAAGAGCGGAAAAACAACGTAGTACGTCACTACGTTCGTATTTGTTGGCCAACAATTCCTTGGTATTTGTATGAAAGACAAGTTTGGGCCAACGCCCTTTGGACAAAAGTCCACGGTTTTGTTGGCCATCAATCCGATCGTGTGTACAAGGCTTTAGGAATGTAAAGGGTCAGGTTATTATGTTCCCCTCCATGAAGATTCAATCTCTATTTGTTCTGGGGACTAGTGTCAATAGGGAAGAAAGTGAGAGAAAATCTGATATGTTTAGGATGACACTAGAATAGGAATAGAGGGGAAATTGTCCAGTGGGGACACCTGTTCAGGTTATAGTTTATTCATTCACATGGGAGTAACTATTTCATAATGTAAAATGTAGAATCTTGCTGACAGAAATGCCAAGCAAGATCCTGCATTTTTAGCTATCTATACGCCATATGCTTGTAACATTTGTGTAAGGTTTGTATGTGTCCAGTGGTACAGCGTAAATGGGCCATACTGGCCTACTGACAACATCAACTATGTGTAGTCAGCGGTGCCTACGCCTCTGATTACACACTATTGATAGGCTCTGGGTGCCGAGCAGGTCTGGTTGCTAGGATGTAGGTGGCTCCTTCTGCTTCTGCTTAGCATGCTAGGTTTCTGAGATGCAAACAACCAGGGCCGTTTTTAAGGCAGGGCAAAAGGGGCAGCTGCCCTGGGCCCTGCCATTGTTGTGGGGCCCAAAGCAGCTGCCTCATACTTGCCAACTATCCTGGTTTCATTTCCCTCATCCATTAAGGTTTTAGTCCCGTGCTGTGTCCAAATATCTCAGTGTGAAATGCTGCTACTAACGCTGCCCAGCTCTGCAGTTTTGTTGTGTACAGATGACTCACCTGCAGACCCGGTGTTTACATGTAAATTACCGCCATTCATATGTAAATAGCGGCGGCCGGCGGCATTGATATGTATATCATGTCCCCCTGAACTCATATCCACAGTAATCTCTAGCAGCCAATCAACAAGCGGAAATCATGTGCTGTAACCTCTAGCAACTAATCAGTGAGCCGTAATGTGTGCTGTAACCTCTAGCAACCAGTCAGTGAGCGGTAATGATACACTGTAACCTCTGGCAACCAATCGCAATAGCTGCCTGATCTGATTCAGCAAACTGATTTTGAGTCTCGCTGCTATTTATTGTATGTCTCAGAGCAGGTGGAGAGCCAAACTGCATGGAGGGGGCCCAAGAAAAGTTTTGCCCAGGGTCCAATCAGTATTAAAGACGGCCCTGCAAACAACCCTTGCTGCCTAGCATCACTGGTGGCTATGAAGCAGGTGGCTTTTGCCACCTTGGTTTATGGGTTGCTAGGATACAGGCAGCTCCTGCCACCTATTACATAGGTTGCTAGAACACAGGAGGCCCCTGCCATGTAGCGTCTTCGGTGGCTAGGATGCAGACAACTCCTGCCACCTAGCATCCTAGGTTGGTAGAATGCAGATGGCTCTTTCTGCTTAGCATCCAAGGTTGCTTAGACACAGATGACTCCTGCCACCTAGCGTCCTTGGTTGCTAGGATGCAGATGACTCCTGCCCCCCAAGCACCATAGGTTGCTAGAATGCAGACAGCCCCTAACGCCTAATGACATTGACAGCTACAACACAATCGACTCCTGCAGCTTAGCATCCTAGGTTGTTAGAATGCAGGTGAGTCCTGCTGCTTAGCAACCTAGGTTGCTTAGATGTAGATGGCCCCTGACATCTAGCATCATTGGTTGCTAGGACACTGGTGGCTCTTGCCACTAAACACAATTGGTTGCTAGAATGCAGGCAGCCCCTGATGCCTATCATCATTGCAGGCTAGGACGCAGGCAACTCCTGCCGCTTAGCATCCTAGGTTGGTAGAATGCAGGTGGCACTTTCGGTTTAGCATCCAGGGTTGCTAAGAAAGAGATGACCCCTGCCACCTAGTGTCCTTGTTTGCTAGGATGCAGGTGACTCCTGCCACCAAGAACCATAGGTTGCTAGAATGCAGGCAGCCCCTGATGCCTATCATTGTTGGTGGCTAGGATGCAGGTGACTCCTGCCACTTAGCATCCTAGGTTGCTAGGATGCAGGTGGCTCCTGCACCCTAGGCTGTTAGGAAGCAGGCAGCCCCTGCCGCCTAGTGTACTTGGTGGCTAGGACGCAGGCGGCTCCTGCCACTTAGAATTTTGTGGAATATTATGATCTAGTTCAGGGGTAGGCAACCTTGGCCCTTCAGCTGTGGTGAAACAAAAAATCCCACAATGCCTCTGCCTCTAGGAGTCATGCCTGTAATTGTTAGGGTCTTGCAATGTCTCATGGGACTTGCAGTTTCAAAACAGCTGGAGGGCCAAGGTTGCCTACCACTGATCTAGTTCATAGTCTGTAACTGACATAAAATTGAGAAATTAAAATAAATCAATCAAAAATGTACCCGCATGTGGCTGGCCGCAGAGCTAATCATTCCAACTGTACTGCAAGGCTGAGACATGTAGTCCCACAGCAGCTGGGGACATGAACGCTTTCAAACAAGTACAGTCTGCCTTAGAATAAGAGCCAGCCTAAGGGGAATACATTAAAGTCACGGGTGAGATCATGTTTGTGTAGCTGTCATGCTCCCGACAGGTGCCAAGTCTGCTTGTTCAGATAAATGAAGTTCTGCTTTGTGTTATTCTAAGAGGCGAAAAACGTTGAGCAAGCCTCCATCGAGGTCTTTGTTAAGTTAGTTTATTGAATAATGACTCGTGTTACTGCAACTGGGGAACATTCCAGACTGTGAGACAATGTATCCCTCTGCGGCAGTGGGACCGTCTGCTGTAACAGCTCCAAAACTTATCACACACATTACAATCTGAAAGTATCCTTTAGCCCCCGTTCACACCAGTGCGATTTGTCATGTGATTTGACAGTTCCAAATCCCATGACAAGTCGCACCCCATTGCTGGCAATGGAACCGTTCATATCGCTACGACTCATGTCGCAGCGATTATGAAAAAGGTTCCTGCACCACTTTTTGCCGATTTCACTGCGACTTGCATAGACTTCTGTTAAATGAAGTCGCAAGCCGCTATGAAGTTGGTGGTGCAATTCGCACTAAGCTGCGGCTTTGAAATTGTGCTGAAGTAGTGCTATTTCAAAGCTGCACCTGTCTATACTAGGGCTTAGATCTATGATCTATCTAGGGTTTGTCTATTTGGATACAAATAAATTGGATGGTTTAGGTTAGCCTTTCTAAAGGATTTCGTGGAACCTCAAGGTTCCTCCAGAATTTTGTAGGGGTTTCTTGAATAATGACCAATTTCTGCTTCTCAGATAAGTAACCACTGATACCATTGATCTTTTTAGCTATCTGTAAAGCTGCGTACACACGATCGGACTTCTCGTCGGAAAAAGATATGATGGCTTTTCCGACGGGATTCCGCTCAAGCTTGCCTTGCATACACACGGTCACACAAAAATTCGCTGAATATTCGACCGCCAAGAACGAGGGGACGTCCAACACTACGACGAGCCGAGAAAATGAAGTTCAATGCTTCCGAGCATGGGTCGAATTGTTTCCGAGCATGCGTAGGAATTTTGCGTGTGGGAATTGCCACAGACGATCGCATTTTCGGATAGGAACTTTTTCCGACCGAAAAATTAAGAACATGCTCTCAATCTTTTGCTGGCTGGAATTCGGCCAGCAAAGTCCGATGGAGCATACACACGGTTGCATTTTCTGACGAAAAGCTCTCATCGGTCTTTTGCTGGCCGAAATTCCGATCGTGTGTACGCGGCATAAGTGGAGTATTCTTCCTACTGACCCCAAATGTAAGGAACATTCTTCCTATTAACATCACACTAATGTATAGTGAGCTGTAGCCAGGGCTGCTAATAAGGGGATACCACCGGTCCTCCTGTACAGGGACTAGGCCCTATCAGTTTAGCAGGGGGGCCCAGGCAGAAGAAGGAATTGGATCATGGACAGGAGGGGGTGACCAGTGCGGCGGACAGGGGGAAGGAGAAAAACTACTGGAACCGATCCCTTGTATGGCTCTCCATGAAATAGCTGAAAGTTGGCTTCATCTCTTCTCCCTCCCACCAGCTTTCAGATGCTGCAGGGGGGAACTACAGGGGATCTGTTCTAGTAAATGCCCCCTGCCCCATCGATCACCCCTCCTGCAGATAATCTTCCTCCTGCTGCCAAGCCCTCTTGTGTGACTCTCCAGCAGCACTGACAGCTTCTTCTCCCCACCCTCCTAACGGCTACTACAGGGCTTTGGGTATTGCTTCAAGATGGAGAGCGGGTCAGGTAGGCTGTACAGGGCCCCTTGATTTATAACAGCAGCCCTGGCTGTAACTATAATATTCGCGGAGGTTCCCTGAGATCAGATAGATATTTCAAAAGCTCCTCCATTGTAAACTGGTTTAGAAAAAAAAAATTCTATTCCAGTATGTATTCTCATAAAAGTCCCTTCTTTTGCTCTCAGCCTCCTCCAAATCTCCAAATTCCTTTTTTTTTGCAGTGATCTGACTTCCAGTTACAGGGTGGCTCTCCATTTGTTCTCCATTGTCCATCTTCTGGGATCGAAGAACTACTCTTATCACCAGGAGTTCTGCTGTCACCACAGACATACCAATACCATCTCAGGTCTATGGGTGGTCTTATGCATCATATAGGTAGACATCAATTGACATACTAAGCTCTCCACCAGACAGTAACTCACCATCGTTCATTGATCCTAAGTATAAAACATAAACAAGTCACAATGACGCCCTTAGTAGTGTCCCACTATCTTATACCTCAGTCCACCCAGTCCAGGTAAATTTCCTATATTCTGCTTTTTACAGTAAACTATTGCGAATATTCATCCACAATCAATCACAAACGTTTTATACATGTACTGTAGTATTATGCATCACGCAAAGTTCATACATTCTCATAGTGTAAAACTGTCTAGGACCAAGTTCAGCCAGATTTTTTTATATGTCTGTAACTTCATTGGGGATATTTCCCTTTCTGTGTGTCTTAATGACAACCCTAATGCCCCGTACAAACGACTGGACATTCCGACAACAAAACCATGGAATTTTGTTCGAAGTTTGTTGGCTCCAACTTGTCTTGAATACACACGGTCACACAAATGTCGGCCAACAATTACGAACGTAGTGACGTACAAGACGTACGGTGAGCCGATAAAAAGGAAGTTCAAAAGTTATGTGATACCTCCATTATGAACGCTAGTTTTACAAGACCGAGCGTGAACTTTTGTGTGACGGACTTGTGTATGTCGCACAACAAAGTTTTGTTAGCGGAAAATTTGAGAGCACGCTAGCCAACATTTGTTGGCGGAAAGTCTGACAACAAGTGTTCGATGGAGCATACACACGGTCGGACTTTCAGCCAACAAGCTCACATCCAACATTTCCCATTGGAAAGTCCGATCGTGTGTACGCGGCATAAGACCCCAGGGAAGAAATTAATTGGGGTTGACCAGGGGAAAAAAAGAGCATACATACCGGGGTTCTAACCCTTCCCTACTGTATTAAACATTATGATTTAGTTGCTTTCTCTCTGTCCCCACTGACCTGAATTTAAATGCACAAATGGTCCATATAAAAAACTTGGTCCAAAGCTGTTCAGGTTTAGGTCCCAAACAACAAGGAAGCACTCTTATGCCCCGTACACACGGTCGGACATTCCGACAACAAAATCTTAGGATTTTTTCAGACGGATGTTGGCTCAAACTTGTCTTGCATACACACGGTCAAACAAAGTTGTCGGAAAATCCGATCGTTCTAAACGCGGTGACGTAAAACACGTACGTCGGGACTATAAACTGGGCAGTGGCCAATAGCTTTCATCTCTTTATTTATTCTGAGCATGTGTGGCACTTTGTCCGTCGGATTTGTGTACACACGATCGGAATTTCCGACAACGGATTTTGTTGTCGGAAAATTTTATATCCTGCTCTCAAACTTTGTGTGTCGGAAAATCCGATGGAAAATGTGTGATGGAGCCCACACACGGTCGGAATTTCCGACAACAAGGTCCTATCACACATTTTCCGTCGGAAAATCCGACCGTTTGTACGGGGCATTAGTCCTATAGAAGGAACAAGGGGGCATTCTTTGTTCCTCAGAAGGAAAAGATGGTTAAGGTGAAACGCCAGGAAAAGAAAAAGTTAACCCTTGCAGTGGGGCCTCTGTGGAACTCCAGGCAGAGAGTTTCTTTTCATTTTTGACGTAAAAAAAAGGGCCTCTAACGAGGTTTATGCCATATTTGGATTGCTTTTCTGTAGTGTATGATTCATGCCAGATGCAGTTATCACTGTACTTCCAGCCAGTTGAGGTGCCCTGGCCACCCCTCTGAAATGCGATCCACTGTAGATACCTTCTCGGAGGCATTTGACAGGCTCTATGTTACCTCCTCCCCTCCTGTTTTATATAAATTCTGCACCACTGTGCTAAAACTGCAAGCATTACACATGGGTTCAGCACAGCCCTATACACTTAAATGGGTCACGTTTAGCGGCACTACCCGCTGATAGTAATGTGCTGTTTAATTTTTTCCTTAACATGCTGTTCAATTGTTTGTCTTCCAGGTTGAACTAGGTGTCAGTTAGGCCCTTTTCCCACAGGGAAGAATCCGTCCAAGCGGATCCACCTGCTCAGCGAGGGATCTCTCCGCTGACTCCTACTGAGCAGGCGGGTGACATGCCCGCTGTTCTCTATGGGGCGGTCAGATGGAAACGGACTGCATGTCCATTTCCATCTGACTGTAATCCAATCTGATCCGCCGAACGGATGGTGAATGTATACCTCTGTTTTTAGCGGATCGGCTCGAATGGTAGCGGATGACAGCGGACATCCGCCACCCCATAGAGAACAATGGGTGATCCGATCGGGTCTGCCTGAAAAACGGACAGTCCGCTGGTGTGAAAGACCTTGAAAACTGAGGGCATCTTGTGGCCAGAAATACGTACAGTAGGTAGGGGAAAACTCCGATTGAAGGTTAGTATTGCATCCTGAACTGCATTTTTATTTTTAATGGCCGCTAGGGGCCTTTTTTCATTTTAAACACTGTTGTCTGGAGTTGGGCTTTAGAGAAAAATTGCAACAATAATTCAAAGTGTATATAGTCTTCATTTTCTGTAACATGATTAGACAATGAAGATGTTTGAGGTTAGAGCGCCTTAAATCCCAATTAGGAGGCAGCCATCTGGGGCATGGTGCGATTTATTAGAAATATTAATGACTGTGAACTGCTGACAGAGATAACCGCAATTTACTTCACTTTTCATTCATACGCCACAAACGTAGCCCTCCATCCACCCCAGGGGGGGCAGAGTTGATCGCACCACTTCATATGGTCCCTTGCCACTTCAAAGGCTGGAGAAGAGCCACTTAGTTAATCCCTCCCGCTTCTTGGTGACAATGCAGAGAAGATGTAACAGGAGGGGCTCAGTCTGAAGTCTTCTGAGGCGGCCTGACAGGAGTCAAATCCCTTGCCATCGTCCAGGAGTTATTCTGACAAGAGTCAGCACATGTCCGGATTCCACAGGCCGGTGGCAGCATCAGTACAAAAGGTTCAGTTGTTGTAGATTAACATGCGTGGGATACCAGGGGGCCAGGCCGATACAGAGGTGCTGCTAATTGTGCAGGCCGAGGCCTAGGAAGAAAAATTCTACTCTAATCCACCGGTTTAGGTTTGTTTTTCTTCAGATTATCCTAAAATAGACTCAGACATGTTAAGGGATATTACTGGGGATGGGGTCTTATCATACATCTAGCAGCGGGGAAAAAAAGGAGTAATGTCTTTAGATGCTCCTTTTATAACACCCAGAAATTATACTTGAGAATTTGGTGGATGCTGGAGAGTTAAGACACAAATAAAATCTCTCATACACATGGTCCAAGTATGTTGAGGGATGAGGGAAGTTTCTGTCCATATACAAGTTTGAACTGAACTTTGGTCTGTTTGGGCATTTGTCTGATTGCCAGACTTTTAGCCCGTTAAACAAGAGGCTAACTGTACATCATACATGTTAGCAGTATTTCTGCTGCTACTACAGTTTCCCGTCAAACGTTGCTTTAGGAAGCGGCGGGACACCTGTCTTGTCCTCAGCATCTAGTAACGACAACCAGGCCCCATTCATTAAATGGCCGACCCCAACCATGGAAACAAAGGGGTGGGAATAGCTTGACATAACTGACCAAATCTCTCCATGTGGCTGTGACCATATTTGATCAATGTCTTCACCTGGGAGACCCAACCCCCTTGTGGTGGAGCCCTCCTTGACATTGATGCCAGGACCCTCATTAAGAATAACAGTCTAGTATGTATTTTAGGGGGAACCCCACAACATTTCTTTTTTTGTTGTGTGGGGAACCCCCCGGCTGTTGGTTTACAAATAGAAGTTTGCTGTACTATGTTGTACACAATGTACAGATGAACCACTTCAAAGGCAGGTTAAGGACATCCCCCAGGCATGTTAAATCACGGAAATTTGTATTTTAATGTTGAGTTGAATGTTTAATGTAAGGAAAATCATAAATAGTTTAAAATTTTTTTTTACAAATAAATACCTGAAAAGTGTGGCGTGCATTTGTATTCAGCCCCCCTGAGTCAATACTTTGTAGCACCACCTTTCACTGCATATAAAGCTGCAAGTCTTTTTGGGGGTGTCTCTACCAGCTTTGCACATCTAGAGTGTGATATTTTTGTCCATTCTGCTTTGCAAAGTAGCTCAAGCTCTGTCAGATTGGATGGAGAGTGTCTGTGAACAGCAAACCTCTGCCCCAGTCTCAAGTCTTTTGCAGACTCTAATGCCGCGTACATGCGGCCGGACTTCCCGACAGAAAAAGTCCGATGGGAGCTTTCGGTCGGACATCCCGACCGTGTGTATGCCCCATCGAACTTTTTCTGCCGGCATTTCCGACGGACTCAGATATAGAACGTGTTCTAAATCTTTCCATCGGAAATGCCGACTGAGTTTAGCCCGTTGGCAAGTCGGGCCTTGTGTACGCGGCATAACAGGTTTTCTACCAAGTTTGCCCTGTATTTGGCTCCATCCATCTTCCCATCAACTGTGACCAGCTTCCCTGTCCCTACTGAAGAAAGGCATCTCCACAACATGATGCTGCCACCACCATGTTTCTTTGTGGGGATGGTGTGTTCAAGGTGATGTGCAGTGTTAGTTTTCCCCCACACATAGCGTTTTGCTTTTAGGCCAAAAAGTTCAATTTTGGTCTCATCTGACCAGAGCACCATCTTCCACATGTTTGCTGTGTCCCCCACATAGCTTCTCGCAAACTCCTTATGGCTTTCTTTAAACAATGGCTTTCTTTTTGCCACTCGTCCATTAAGACCAGATTTGTGGAGAGCACGACTAATAGCTGTCCTGTGGACAGATTCTCCCACCTGAGCTGTGGATCTCTGCAGCTCCTCCAGAGTTCCCATGGGCCTCTTGGCTGCTTCTCTGGCCTGTCAGTTTAGGTGGACGGCCATGTCTTGGTAGGTTTGCAGTTGTGCCATATTCTTTCCATTTTCGGATGATGGATTGAACAGTGCTCCGTGAGACATTCAAAGCTTGGGATATGTTTTTATAACCTAACCCTGCTTTAAACTTCTCCACAACTTCATTCCTGACCTCTCTTGGCCTTCATGATGCTGTTTGTTCAATAAGGTTCTCTAACAAACCTGTGAGGGCTTCACAGAACAGCTGTATTTATACTGAGATTAAATTACTCACAGGTGGACTCTATTTACTAATTGGGTGACTTCTGAAGGCAATTGGTTCCACTAGATTTTAGTTAGGGGTATCAGAGCAAAGGGGGGCTGAATACAAAAATGCACGCCACACTTTTCAGATATTTATTTGTAAAAAAAAATTTATAACATTTATAATTTTCCTTCCACTTCACAATTATGTGCCACTTTGTGTTGGTTCTATCACATAAAACCCCAATAAAGTACATTTCTGTTTTTGGTTGTAGCATGACAAAATGTGCAAAATTTCAAGGGGTATAAATACTTTTTCAAGGCACTGTATATAAGTAATATTAATGTCATACTTAGTTCAGTAATTTTGAGGTCACACAGCATATAAGCCCTGATGAAAAGGGAGTGCCTGAATCCCGAAACACATTGGCCGTTTACAGTATATTCCATTATAATGTTATCTAAGTAAATATCATTTTGCACTTTATGACCATTGGTGTAGTGCTCTTACTGTTTTTCATACATATTGGTGTTATCAGAGTGACTGTGTTCTAACAGAAAGAATATACTTTTAAGGGTCCGTTCATATCAGAGATGTTGGTCTGCGCTGGGAAGCCTTGTGCTGGGGTGGTGTGCATTGAAAAATTACCACGTGCTGTGCCCTGTGAGCAAGGATGAGCTCCGGCGTGTTCGCACACTCTACGTGCAGAGCCCGCCAGGAAGTCGGCACGGAGCCGCACATCGGGAAATGTCTCACTGCCTGTCATTAGCGCAGCGCCGACTTCCTGGCGGGCTCTGCACGTGGAGTGTGCGAACACGCATGAGCTCATCCTTACCTGTGAGTACCAACTGCTGTGTTTTCCTACCTGCGATGTACTACCTGGATGGATCCTAAATTGGGGCCAGGCCACACAAGACCTTCCTGCTGTGTTCCCCACCTGCGATGAACTACCTGTGTGGACCTTTGAGTTGAGGCCAGGCCACACTCCTCTTTGCTGTATTTTGTTGCTGCTTGCCCCTTGCTATGCCTGAATCATCACCCGGTGACCCTAAACTTCATTCTTGCTGTATTCTGTTGCCTTTGATCCTTGCTGCACCCAGATTACTGTCATGTATTTCTCCTTGCTGTTCTGTATCTCAGGCCTGTAACCTAGCGTTGCCACCAGTGGTGCCATTCCATAAGGGGGCGCCGCCCCCCTTAGTTTGCACGTGGGGCACTGGACTAATGGCTTTCTATGAGATCTGTAATTTTTCTTACAAGCACGTGATTAGAGCCTGAAGCTCTAATTGGCTTGCAAAAGGTTGTCTTCGGGGAGCGGAGCCCACTAACTAGCCCTCTAACTAGCGAATCAATATTTGCCATTCTGGCTTCTCATCCCAGCCAATCAGGACAGGAGGTGGATCTAAAGAAGACCGGTTTAGCTGGGTGGAAGCCAGGAAGCACCGTGATCGATGGAGGGGTGAGTGCAGACCTGGGGGGGTTTGTTTTCCACCCCCCCAAAAATGTTTAGCACCAGCAGCCACTGGTTGCCACCCATACAGGATTCACTCGAACAGTTTAGGTTTTGAATCATGTGTTCAAGTTTCAGACTGCCTGAAATCTAGGCACAATATTCAGACCGGACTGTGCCCCCTGGGCACATCCTAATTACCCAGTGTGGCGTAGATTCCGCCTGCTGCCCGAGTTGCACACACCTATGCTCCGCAACTAACCAAGTACCATGGCCCTTCTTTCTCCTGCCTCCAAGCAAGTGAGTACACTAAGGAAAGGGGGACTCAGATGTAAGGGGTGCTCACAGTAACAAAAAAAAAGCTCGTATCTCCAATTTTCCTCCTTTGAAGTACTACACCTGACATCAGACATTTCAACAACTGACCCTTCTGGGAGAATTGGAGGCTAGTGTCCCCAGCTGTGCACTGTGGTTTCAACCTCCGACCCCTACATCACTACAGGACAGAAATGACTCGGAGGTCAGCAAAACAAACCACAGGCAGTCATTTCCAACTTTTACCAAACCAGAAATGTAATTGTACACTCCACTCTGCATTAAAAGTCAAACTTTGAACTACATACAGAAAACAGAGCTGTATTTAGGTTTTTCACCCAGGCTATTTGGCACCAGTCCACTCCACTCCACTGACATTTAGACCTAAAGTAACTGCATAACGAGAACCCATGTTTATCATGTAATCATGCAGAATAGAAAATCCCAAGCTCACCTACTTCAGACTCCTTGTTGAACAGAAGTCCTGAAATTAAACCAAATGTCAGTACTGACTACATTCTCACGATCAACAATCAGATTCAAATCTGACGTGGAGGTTTGAAACATAGAAGAGACAGCTGTCACTTGAACAGGTTTTTGAAGGTTTGGAAGATTTTCTCTTACCTCTTATGCCGCGTACACACGAGCGGACTTTACGGCAGACTTTGCCCGGCGGACAGGATTTGGTCGGACAATTCGATCGTGTGTGGGCTCCAGCGGACTTTTTTTTCTCAAAAGTTGGACGGACTTAGATTTGAAACATGTTTTAAATTAATCCGTCGAAATCGAGTCCGGTCGAAAAGTCCGCCGTCTGTATGCTAGTTCGACGGACAAAAAGCCACGCTAGGGCAGCTATTGGCTACTGGCTATGAACTTCCTTGTTTTAGTCCGGTCGTACGTCATCACGTACGAATTCGACAGACTTTGGTGGATTGTGTGTAGGCAAGTCCGTTCATTCAGAAAGTCTGTCGTCGAAAAGTCCGCCGGGCAAAGTCTGCCGTAAAGTCCGCTCGTGTGTACGTGGCATAAGTCTGGTGGCAACTCCAAAATTTTGGATTTCCCATCACTTTCTGGGTCAGAGACAATGGTTCTCGGGATCAATCTACCAACAGAGACATGGATGGCAGTAAAAGCTTAAAAGGGGTTCTAACTCTTACCTACTCAATCCTCAAAAAAAGTGGTCCATACATACATCAGTTCAACCCTTTTCGGTTGTTTCCAAGCAGGCCTCATCAAACCTGGGAAAAAACCTCTCAAAATCCCTAAACTGGCCATACACAGAGCAAATTTTGGCTGGTTCCTGATGCACTTGAACCATGAGTGGCCCTGACGACACGCTCCTGCCTTCAATCTAAAAATTGAAAAAGCTGGGCGGAAAATTGTCAAGCAAACAGCAACTGCCTCTAATCAGATGCAACCACTGTCCGTTCAGATATACTGACAGCTGCAGGTGCAGGCTGTCAGAATATGATAGCCTGACAAGAGAGATTGGTCTAGCTACGCTGTTTAGCACAGTAGACAAAACCAAATGATTTCTCTCATTCAGCCCTGCAAGAGAAATCTTACAGTGTATGGTTAGCTTTAGCTTAGCAGCTACAGTAAGGTCAGTATCATGGGCCTCCCACAATGCAATGTGGGTGCCATAAAAAAGGGCTTCCCGCTGCCCCTATATTTGTTTAGACCACAACTGCACCCCATCCTACACCCTATGTAACTTGAATACATTTCCACATTAATTTTTCTATCAGAAAAAAAGTGCATCCTGGAAACAATTTTAAAATGGTGGCAAACATGATACCATTAGGCCAGTGTTTCCAAGAAACCGTGTACCAAATGACCACCATTGCTATAATTTCACTATTCCATGGAAAGACTAGACACAAATACTATATAAATGATACCAAAATTACTAGATGCTCCTTTATGTAGTTCTAACACAGTGGTAGGTGCTTATAAAAAGACAATAGCATTGTCTCAGGCTACGGACAGCACCAGCTGGCCGACTATTTATAAATCCAAGCATAATCTTCAATTCTCTGTCCTGCTACAAATAGTATCTCTACAAATCTTTGAAACAAGAAAGTCTTTATAAAGAGAAATGACAAAGCCATCTGAAACAACATAGCTATGATCTCATTGTTCTCTTCTGCTAGATTACAGTCATTATTATTATTAGCACAGTACTGTAAAGTTGATAAACTTTACATTACTTTGCTAACAAGGCTTACCATTGGATGGAAAGAGCTTCTTGCCATCAGTATAGGAAGAAGTTGAGCTGTTGGATGCCCTACCAAAGTAGCAGCACTAGACCATTGTTATTGCCTTGATTCATTTGTGGAGTAGCTGTCCCCCAAAACTTTCAGTAAGTCTGAAAACTTTAATTACTCTGCTTCTGCAAACCCCCACTGATTGGACTTTTTAAAAGCTGGGCACTGCTAACAAGAGTCTCCCATTTACCAGCAGTGGCTCTCTTTTCAGTCTTTCCTATTTTAGGGAGAACTCTGAGAGGTGAAACTGCTCAGTGTAAACTTTTGATGGTTATTTATAGTTGATCAGAAAACAGCCTTCCACCATAAAGTGGGGCCTTGTAGTGCTTACCTCCAGAAGGTATGAGGGATTGAAAAATAGCCTCCACGGGCTCCACCACTGTATTGGAGGCTCCTTTCAGCCTTGGTGATAAGGGTGAAAGAGAGACAGGGAAGAGATTTTTAAAGTTTCTCGACTTTTTTCATAAGTTATGGGATGGAAGGTAGAAGATAGAACTGAAGAGTTTGATATACAGAAATCCCCACACACTCATCTGATCCAGAGCTGCCCTCGCCCCTTCCTATAGTTAGTATAGGATAATATGGGAATATATTTTCGGTGGGGTAGTGGTTCCTCGGTCCTTGTGAAGTCAGAAACAGCTTTTCACCAGCAAGAGGTAACACTGGCAACATTTGCCCACATTTTTTTGCTTTTCACTAGACTAAAACTGCCAAAACGTGATAGACACACAAACCTGTACATAAGCTGCAACTTGTTCCCCGTAAAATTGAAACTGCAAATTTGTAGTCTGATAAAGAAGTAGTCTACTTCCGTATTAGGTTGCTGACAACACTGGGGGTGGGATTCTTTCTCCATAACTTCATAAAAGCAGGAACATTATTGGATCCTACTGGAGGGAGGTCACCTGAAGGAAAACCCCCTTGGGTTTTTTGGTTTACGGGACCGATATGCACTCTTCTTTGCTGGGAATTCACTGGCAAGTGAATCTAGCTTACCAAGGAAGTGAACTTTTGCTTCCCCATGGATCCTAAATTGCAAAAAACTGTCTGGATTTACTGAAATTGCCAATTCAAACCGATTTACTCATCCCTAGCAGCCAGCACTCTCATTGAAATCAGGCTTTAACAAACTTCAGGCAGTACCGAAGCTTGCTAAAAGCTTCTAAAAACCAAAACACCAAGCCAAATAATGCCTGTCTGTTGAGGGCCTGAATGCTTGCACATACTGCTCTTCGCACTAGTGTTTATACTTGAAGCCTATGCGAACTTGGGCAGAAGAAACCAGTCATGAAATAGGCCTCTCTCAGTCTCCTACTAAAAAGACTATTAGGATGACCACCAAACACTAAAAGTATAGAGGACCATTAAAAGGACTTAAAGCTGAACTTTAGTCATTTTTTCATCTTTCCATCTATTAAATCCCCTGCCCTTGTTGTTTTAACTTTGGATAGTAAAACTTATTTTTTTGTCAGTAAATACCTTATACAACTAACTTCCTGTTTCTTCTCTGGTCATTAGCCTAGGCTTTTGACATCATGCACAGCTCTCTCTCTCACTCTCGTGAGAGTTTTCCAGGAGATGAGTCATAAGAGGATCAATGAGAGCTGCAGAGCTGGAGGTGTGCCTCTGTGTGGCTGTGTAAATTCAGGAAGTGAACAGGCAGCAGCTTCAGCTGCCCACAGTTAAAATGGTTGCAGCCTCAGTGGAGGGAGATTTCTGCAATATATTTGGCAAGTACAGAATCACAGTATATAAAATAATATGCAAAGTGGTTGCAGGGAAGCTTCAGAATGGCAATGGATGTTTTTATTACAGATTATGTGAGCAGACTGCAGTTCCTCTTTAAGATGATATTAAATGGTAATGTCAACAGCTGACCATAATACGTACATTGTTTGCTATTCTTTCAAGGTTTAAATTGGTTGTAAAGGCTCCTGTGTAAAGGCTTGTGTTTTTTCGCCTTATTGCATCCTATGCATTAAGGTGAAAAAACACCTTGCAGTCACCGCCCCCCCCCCCCCCCCCCCGTTTTACTTACCTGAGCCCTGAATTTCCGTCGGCGTGTCCTCACCGTCCAACTCTCTCCATGGGTTCCCGCCTCTTGATTGGATAGATTGATAGCAGCGTAGCCATTGGCTCCCGCTGCTGTCAATCAAATCCAATGACCCGGGGGGCGGGGCCGAGTCCTGCATTCGGCCTCTATGGACGCCGAATGCTGGACTCGGGAGCGCGCCCGCAAGGTGACCCCCTCAGGAGAGCGCTTCTCCAACGGGGTTATCTAATGCGGGGAGGAGCCGCAAGAGCCGCCGAGGGACCCCAGAAATGGAGGTTCGGGGCCACTCTGTGCAAAATGAGCTGCACAGTGGAGGTATTCTTTAGTATCACTTTAATGTTTGCCTTTCCTGTAATTTCACCAGTTTTCTTGATGGCTGGTCCCCTTGCAGGCCAAGTGAGGCTCTTTGAGTTTCAGGTTCCCTGCTGTAACCACCCTGCCGTGCTTGGTCCTGATACAGTACAACATACTGACGTGAGGGCACTGCCTGCACCAACATACACAGGTAGCTAGAGTTTGAAAGCAGCTCCAAATTTGGTGAACAATGGGGAACACATGCACGCTAACGCTAGGAACCTGTTTTGCCGATATAAGTGTACTCCCACCAACAGGAAGTAAGCAAGGGACTACGGCTATAAAAGGATGGCAATGTAGGAGTTTCTGAACCTTTTTGAAAGTAAACAGTTATTGTTCTGCGCTACATTTTCTATACCAATATGTTTCTGAAGAAAAGAGGTTTTAGTATTAATTAAAAACTGAAGTTTAATCTGCTTATATTTTACTTTACTTGGATCTTCCCCTTTTTTCACACTAGTTAAAGGTTTAAATAAAACTTTTCCATTACATACCTTATTTAAGGCCTAACTGGGTGCTTATCTAAGCAATGCAGGCAGATTATAGATGTAATGCCGCATACACATGACCGGACTTTACGGCATACTTGGTCCTGCGGACCGGAGTCCGTCGGACGATTCGATCCTGTGTGGGCTCCAGCGAATTTTTTTTCCCCAAAAGTTCGACGGACCTAGAAATTAAACATGTTTCAAATCTTTTTGACGGATTCGAGTCCGGTCGAAAAGTCCGCTCGTCTGTATGCTAGTCCGACGGACAAAAACCGACGTTAGGGCAGCTATTGGCTACTGGCTATGAACTTCCTTGTTTTAGTCCGATCGTACGCCATAACGTACGAATCCGTCGGACTTTGGTTGATCGTGTGTAGGCAAGTCCGTTCGTTCAAAAGTCTGCCGTAAGGAGGGGCTGTCAGGTACTATACCTAGATTCCTGATGACATTGTAGTTTAGGGAAGTGGACAATGCTTGATAGACATGTGCACAACAAAAAATTAGTTTTGTTTCGTTACGTTTCCGTTGATTCGTAATGATTCATAATTTCGTAAGGCGCGAGTTTTCATTTTCGGACTCGTTTGTATTTTCGTAACAGTTATATTTTCTTTGATACAAAATGATTCGTAATTCCATTAGTCTAATTTTCTTTGATTCGAAATTCGTAATTTTGTTAGATAATAATTTTCGTTTATTCGGTAAACTACTCGTAATTAGATATGTGCGATTAGTTTCGTACGAATCGTAAATTCATACGAATTTTCCGAAAATTCGTACATTCGTAAGGATCCGAAATACTAATTTTTATGCATACGAATTTTGCACGAAATACGAAATTTCGGATAAATTTATTATAACGAACTTTCGTTATTGTTACGAAAAGTTAACGAAACTAAAAGTTAAAAAACCAGGAAGTCAGCACAGCACAGGGATGGTGGGAGTCCCTCATAATGATAAATTTATCATAACAAACTTTCATTATTGTTACGAAAAGTTTAAGAACCTAACGAAAATTCGTATTTCGTACAAATCCAGATTGAACTGAGAAAACAAATTATGAATTAATTTTTATAGGAAACGGAACGAAACAATGTATGAACAGCGATCTGTCATCTCCCCTACACAGTTCCATCCCCCCTTCAGTTAGAACACAGAGAGGGAACACAATTAACCCCTTGATCGCCCCCTAGTGTTAACCCCTTCCCTGCCAGTGACATTTTTACAGTAATCAGTGCACTTTTATAGCACTGATCGCTGTATAACTGCCAA
This sequence comes from Lithobates clamitans, assembly GCA_037952925.1. Taxonomy (NCBI): domain Eukaryota; kingdom Metazoa; phylum Chordata; class Amphibia; order Anura; family Ranidae; genus Lithobates; species Lithobates clamitans. The sequence goes on from JBBGZY010001682.1 coordinate 1,038,826, forward strand.
TGGTCCCAAAAATGTGTCAAAAGTGTCCGATGTGTCCGCCATAATGTCGCAGTCCCGATAAAAATCGCAGAACGCCGCCATTACTAGTAAAAAAAAGAATAATAAGCACAGTGGTGTAGTGGATAGCACTTTCACCTAGCAGTAAGAAGGGTCGCTGGTTCGAATCCCAACCACGACACTACCTGCTTGGAGTTTGCATGTTCTCCCTGTGCCTGCGTGGGTTTCCTCCGGGTACTCCGGTTTCCTCCCACACTCCAAAGACATGCTGGTAGGTTAAATGGTTCCTGTCTAAATCGTCCCTAGACCTTAGATTGTAAGCTCCTTGAGGGTAGGGACTGATGTGAATGTACAATGTATATGTAAAACGCTGCGTAAACTGACGGCGCTATATAAGTACCTGAAATAAATAAATAATAAAAATGCTATAAATCTATCGCCTATTTTGAAAACACTATAACTTTTGCGCAAACCAATCAATATAAGCTTATTGTGATTTTTAGTACCTAAAATATGTAGAAGAATACATATCGGCCTAAACTGAGGAAAAAATTAGCTTTTTAAAAAAAAAAAAAAAGTGGGATTTTTATTATATCAAAAAGTACAAAATATTGTGTTTTTTTCTTTATAGCGCAAAAAATAAAAACCGCAGAGATGATCAAATATCACCAAAAGAAAGCTCTATTTGTGGGAAAAAAGGACCTCAATTTTGTTTGGGTGCAACGTCGCACGACCGCGCAATTGTCAGTTAAAGCGGCGCAGTGCCGAATCGCAAAAAGTGCTCTGGTTAGGAAGGGGGTAAAATCTTCTGGGGCTGAAGTGGTTAATGGACCAACATGCAAACAATAACCAAAATGCATTCAAACCATAGGTTTGCTAGATAGCATTAGCAGTACACCAACCAAGGTCAATCAGGTTTTTTAAGCAGGCCCTACACTAGTAGAATTTTGTGTGAAATTGTTTAAGAACGTTTGTCCGATTTTTGAATGGCTAATGAGGTCAAATCCTTGTCTGTTCCAACTGCAGTGTTGAGAAAGATCAAAGGAGGAGGATAAAAAAATTTTCTCGAACAAACTTCTAATTGTGAATGTAGTTTTTCGTTGAGTAAAGTCCATTCATTCCAAAACTGAATTTCAGAAGCAAACTAAAAGTAGTTAAATGTTCTGAGAATTTTCGTACACATTTTTATCTGAACTTCTAACTAGTGCATGGCAAGTTTTAACCCAGGAAATCCAATGGAAGACCGGTCTAAATGGTCATCAACATTGCAGCATCTTTTGGCCATCCTAGTGGAATGCTCCTATGTAGACTTCTGAATCGGAAAGTTCAACAGACGCTCTGGTAGACCTTGACAAGTGGATGTAAAATGACTGAGAGAAGATTATTACCTTTAACAAGAGGTCACTGCAAGATCTTGTGGCAGCTAAGGTTGAATGAGGGTACGGCAGGGGTGCCGTGAACAGCATACATTGTTCTAGAGGTACTAATTGAGGGTGTTATGTAAGTCATCCAGAACATGAGTTGTGGCTTACCCTTTCCAGAGAGAGGTCCCTGTTATACTAACACAGGGATGCTGATGACAATGGCTCAGATCACGTTTCCTCCCTTCATCTTGTTCCAGACAATGATATTTTCTCTGGAGGAGACAAAGGAAATGTTTTAACCTTTCCCGTTGTATTGCCTAAGCAAATTTCAATATCACATTATTATTACTATTACTATTTATTAACTCAATTGATGAGCTGAAATGGTATGTCTTATTATTCAGATTTGCGTATTTGTATAATAGTTTTTTTTATTGAACGTTACCCATCTTTTTAAATTTTTTTTACATCTTATACCGTGTACACACGATCGGAAATTCCACCAGCAAAACGCCAATGAGAGCTTTTTGTCGGAAAATGCGAGCGTCTGTATGCTCCATTAATCTTTTGCTGGTGGAATTCCAGCCAGCAAAAGATTGAGAGCAAGTTCTCTATTTTTCAGTCGGGAAAAGTTCCTATCCAAAAATGCGATCGTCTGTACAAATTCCGACGCGCAAAATTCCTACGCATGCTCGGAAACAATTCAACGCATGCTCGGAAGCATTGAACTTTATTTTCTCGGCTCGTCGTAGTGTTGTACGTCACCGCATTCTTGACGGTCGAAAGTTCAGAGAACTTTTGCGTGACCGTGTGTATGCAAGGCAAGCTTGAGCAGAATACCATCGGAGAAACCATCCAAGATTTTTCCGACTGAATATCCGCTCGTCTGTAGGGGGCATAACGCTTTTGGCTGTTAGGTTTTTGGTTTTAACTATGACCTGAAGGAGGGGATACTATAATACAGATTTTACAAACTGTTTGTAAATTTATTGAGTTGGCAAATGGCAACCCCGGAAGGGGGTGGTTTTGGACCCCCAAGAACATGTTGGATACTACTTCACATTGTTCTCCAGACCTTTATTGGAATAAAGTCGCATCTAGACCTTTTACCAGTGGTGTGGAGCTTCAATTTACAATATTTTTTAAAGCAAATTCCATGTCTCATAGCAAATGCTGCAATTACGGAGGGGAGGGTCAAGTGTATTTCCAGCCAAAAGTTTTTTCTCTAGTTTTAGATAGGATAGGGAACAGTTAGAACCTCTGTCTGTTTTTTTTTTACTGTCTGTGTTCCTGGGGAGGGCGAACATTCCAGGTAGGGAGTTCCCTGTGGAATGTTTGAACGTCTGTCATGTGTTTTTTTTCCCCTCCATTGAAGAGGTTTCCCTCCACTTCCTGCCCTGGAGACACAACAGGAAGTAAGAAAAAATTTCTCCAAAGTGAAGGGGGATCACCTTTGAAACAGATTGCTGGTGTCTACATTGGAAGATTCTCGCTCGCCTCATGCTCCAGTGTCAACTGTGAAAGCTTGGCTTCTCGCTCCAAGGACAGAAAGCTTAGGGAAACAAAACTTACAGCTGTAACTGAAAATGAGAGGAGATCTTCCAATGGGGACGCCTGTTCCGGAGACAACTGAATAGGAGCGGATCTTCCCTCACTTTGAACAGATTTCCTTTAAGTTCCAGTTAACAGTAAACTTTGTTGAAAATTCTTAGGAAGCCAAATCTTAATGCTCATGGGACTTTTCGGAAGTAATTGAACACACAGAATTAAATATACAAACAAGTACAGTGGAACCTTGGGTTACGAGCATAATTCGTTCCAGAAGAATGCTTGTAATCCAAAGCAGTTGTATATCAAAGCGAGTTTCCCAATAGAAGTCAATGGAAACTCAGATGCTCGGATGCACTCGGAAACACTTGGGAACGGAGTGTTTCCAAATGTTTCTGAGTGGCTTCGAGTGCATCCGAGCGGCTCCGAATGTGACCGGCGCCCCCGCACCTCTGGCCGAATGCGGTACTGCACACCTCAGAGGTTTGAATCCTGCTCGTTTTGCGAGACAACGCTCGCAAACCGAGTCAGGATTTAGAAAAAATAATAGCTCGTATTGCGAAACGCTCGTTAACCGCGTTTCTCGCAATCCGAGGTATTACTGTAATGTTATTAAATATATAAAAACAGATGTAAAGTTAAAAAACGTATTTTGCACCAGGTACTGATTTACAATTTTACGGATGTGACCCCTTTTTCAAAGAACCTCTTTATGCAGATGTCAATTATTGAGCTAGCAAATTAAGAGGATGGATAAGTTGCATCTTGTGATGCATTTTGTGACCAATATGTAACAGTATGTTCATATTATATTTCATTTTGTTTTACTTAATCCATAGACGCCCTTTCATTTTGTTCACATAATGCCTTGAGATTTGTGATGCAGCTTATCCATCCACTAAATCTGCATTAGATAGGAATAGAAATAAGCCACCCTGAAACAGGTGTCACACTTACCCCCGCAGGAGCCGCTGGTGATGATGGGTTCTCTGTTCTGCCATGACTCTTAACCACATGCTGCCCGGCCACCCACAGTAAATGTAAAGCTCCAGGCTAAGTGATGGATGGGTCCATCGCGGCTTACTTCCTGTTATTTGGGCGCGCTGCACAGGTCCCCTGCTGACCTGTGCTGTGTTTGGCCACAGCACGAGTCTGTCAGCAGGTACAATGATTTTGGCTGTGTACCTGCTGATCAGCTGTGGTCAATCACAGCACAGACCTCTGTGTGCTTGTAAACAGAATCCACAAGATCTGTCTGGTTTCCTCCTCCTTGAGTTGTTTTCATTCAGGGAGAGAAGCCAGCCAGATTCTGTGAAAGTACAAGCAGCACATATACATTTGCATACACTTATAAGGCATCATCCGAAAATGGAAAGAGTATGACACAACTGCAAACCTACCAAGACATGGCCGTCCACCTAAACTGACAGGCCGGGCAAGAAGAGCATTAATCAGAAGCAGCCAAGAGGCCCATGGTAACTCTGGAGGAGCTGCAGAGATCCACAGCTCAGGTGGGAGAATCTGTCCACAGGACAACTATTAGTTGTGCACTCCACAAATCTGGTCTTTATGGAAGAGTGGCAAGAAGAAAGTCATTGTTCAAAGAAAGCCATAAGAAGTCCCATTTGCAAGAAGCCATGTGGGGGACACAGCAAACATGTGGAAGAAGGTGTTCTGGTCAGATGAGACCAAAATTGAACTTTTTGGCCTAAAAGCAAAACGCTATGTGTGGCAGAAAACTAACACTGCACATCACCCTGAACACACCATCCCCACCGTGAAACATGGTGGTGGCAGCATTATGTTGTGGGGATGCTTTTGTTCAGCAGGGACAGGGAAGCTGGTCAGAGTTGATGGGAAGATGGATGAGACTTGAGACTGGAGCAAAAGACTTGAGACTGGAGCGGAGGTTATCCTTCCAGCAGGACAACGACCCTAAACATACAGCCAGGTCTACAATGCAATAGTTTAGACAGTCTGTGGCAAGACTTGAAAATGCTGTTCACAGACGCTCTCCATCCAATCTGACAGAACTTGAGTTATGCAAAGAAGAATGGGCAAAAATATCACTCTCTAGATGTGCAAAGCTGGTAGAGACATCCCCAAAAAGACTTGCAGCTGTAATTGCAGTGAAAGGTGATTCTACAAAGTATTGACTCAGGGGGGCTGAATACAAATGCACGCCACACTTTTCACAGATTTATGTGTAAAAAAATTTGAAAACCATTTATCATTTTCCTTCCACTTCACAATTATGTGCCACTTTGTGTTGGTCTATCACATAAAATCCCAATAAAAGAAATTTACGTTTTTGGTTGTAATATCACAAAATGTGGAAAATGTCAAGGGGTATGAATACTTTTTCAAGGCACTGTATAGTGTATGTGTGGGGGTTTGAGAATTTGCTCCTGTGATGCTAGGGGTGAGCAGTATTGGCTGGGAGTGTCTTAGCAACATCCTAGCAACAAGGCAGGATGGGATGATGCCATCTCTGGGAGTTTTTTTGGTCAGGCGTTGGAAGTTACATAAATTATTATTATTCTGTTTTTGTGTACATGTCATATTCTGTATTTTTGTAAATTTATAGTGAAAAAGCTAATAAAGAGATATTATTAAAAATATATATATTATTATTATTATATAGGATTTATATAGCGCCAACAGCAATTAGCCCACACTTTTAGCAAGGGCATCATCCAACCTTAGTTAATGCTAAACAGTTTGTTTTTATCTACAGGCGCCCCCTATCTGAATGGGCGTTTTTTTGTAAAGGAGAACTAAACCTTCAGACTTACAATGTAAGGGCCAGTTTGGAAAAGAGCCGTTTAACCACTTGCGGCAGAATGGCACGGCTGGGCGAAACGACATTATGTAACGTCGCTTTGCCCTGTGGCCACTAGGCGGCGGCGCGCACGCTGCTTGCCCCCGGAGCCGATGCGAGTGTCCGGCGGTCGCGATCACCGCCGGGCTCCTGCGATCGCTGGTGACACACCGAGAACCAGGATCTGTGTATGTAAACAAACAGTTTCCGGTTCTCTGAGGGGAGAAGAGACTGATCGTCTGTTCATACAAAGTATGAACAGCGATGTGTCATCTCCCCTACACAGTCACCTCCCCCCTTCAGTTAGAACACAGAGAGGGAACACACTTAACCCCTTGATCACCCCCTAGTGACATTTTTAGAATATTCAGTACATTTTTATAGCACCGATCGCTGTATAAATGCCAATGGTCCCAAAAATGTGTCAAAAGTGTCCGATGTGTCCGCCATAATGTGGCAGTCTTGATAAAAATCCCAGATCGCCGCCATTACTAATAAAAAAAAAATAATAATAACAAAAATGCCATAAAACTATCCCCTATTTTGATAACTTTTGCGCAAACCAATCAATATACGCTTATTGTGATTTTTTTTTTACCAAAAATATGTAGAAGAGTACACATCGGCCTAAATTGAGGAAAATAATTTTTTTTTATATATTTTTGGGGGATATTTGTTATAGCAAAAAGTAAAAAATATTGCGTTTTTCAAAATTGTCGCTCTTTTTTTGTTTTTTAGTGGAAAAAATAAAAATCGCAGAGGCGATCAAATACCACCAAAAGAAAGCTCTATTTGTGGGAAAAAAAAGGACGTCAATTTTGTTTGGGTACAACGTCGCACGACCGCGCAATTGTCAGTTAAAGCGACGCAGTGCCGAATCGCAAAAGTGCTCTGGTCAGGAAGGGGGTAAAATCTTCCGGGGCTGAAGCGGTTGCTACCAATATGTCATTGGAGTGGGGGGGAGGAAATCCATGCAAGCACATGGAGAGCATGCAAATAGTGTCCTGGCCAGGATTTGGACCATGGACCCTAGTGCTGCAAGGCAGAAGTGTTAACCACTAAGCCACTGTCCTGCCAGCCTATATGGTGACAGACTGCCATATTCAGGAGCTATTAGCAGCATGTCTGCTACAAAGCGATCCTTATTCTAACAAGAACACCAATGTGAATCGCCCTTGTTCATATCCTCCTCTCAGCTGTCACATCTCACCTGTCAGCCTCCCTCTCCACCAATCCCTAAATCTCCCTCGATGATGTATTTCCATAGAGCTCATGGGTAACCTATGTGGCTTTGATCTCTTGGGATTATGCTGCTAAAGAACAGCACGGACAAAGTGTTGGCATCTTATCTGGCTTTTTTTTTTTTTTTTTCCATGCTGGGGGGTTTTAAAATCTGACCTATAACAAGGGCCTTATCTCTTATAAATGCTTTGGGAGTAAATCAAGACTATAGAACAACTGAGGGCTGAGGGACACATGCCTGACATAGCTGCACTGACATTCTGATGGTAGCCTGGCAAGTGCAAATGCCATGCTTCTTTGTTCTGGACGGTGCAGGTGGTCCGCCACCATTCCCTGGAAGCAGCAACAAAGCTGAAACACAGGGAGAGCTTACTGGTGGGCAGTATAGAATAGAAGAATTTGTCTCAATAGGTATACAAAATATTAGATGTAACCTCCTAAAAGTGAACCTGCCATTAAAGATAAAACAAAGCTCATACTCGGAAGTCTATAGGAATGAACTGGATTGTGGTGCTTGTCCGAAAAGACAAGCAGCTGAGTGATCTCAGCAGAAATATCTTGCTGGATCTGTCACGGTGAGGTATAAGAGATGTAGTTCTTTCTTATGCCGCGTACATATGGGCGGACTTTTTGTCCGGATTGGTCCGATGGACTGAATCTGGCGGACAATCCAACGGTGTGTGGGCTCCATCGGACCTGCAGCGGACTTTTTCGGTCAAAAATCTGACGGACTTTAGATTTGGAACATGTTTCAAATTTGTCCGACGGACTCGAGTCCGGTCGAAAAATCCGCTCGTCTGTATGCTAGTCCGACGGACGAAAACCCACGCTAGGGCAACTATTGGCTACCGGCTATCAACTTCCTTATTTTATTTCATCACGTACGAATCCGTCAGACTTTGGTGTGATCGTGTGTAGGCAAGTCCGTTTGTTCAAAAGTCCGTCGAAAGTCCGTTGGAAAGTCCGTCGGACCAGTCCGGTCGAAAAGTCCGCCTGTGTGTACGCGGCATTATAAGTATTACACGAAAGATCAACTGTGGCCACATTAAAGCAGAACTCCAGCTCAAAATACCAAGATAAAAATGAAAAGCCAGTACAAAAAAATACAATAAAACCAGCCTTTGCTGTAATATTAAAGGAGAAGTACAGCCAAAGCTTGTTTAGCTGGACTTCTCCTATGGATCACAGGAGTGAAGTTCATTTTACACTCCTGTTGATGTGGATATAATGGCCTCTTCCCCACAACCCTGGCCGGTGAGTGTGGTCTGCAGGCAAGGTGCTTATCAGAATCTGGAAGCTCCCTTTAACAAGGGGGACCCCAGATCCCAGTTCCCTCCTATGTGAATGAGCAGAGGTGTAACTAGAACCTTCAGGGCCCCGGTGCAAGAAACCATGAAGGGCCCCCCTGACCCCCGGCAGTCGCAAGGGCAGTTCCGCCACTGGTGCCAGTCGTTTTTATTTTTGTTTATTTTATCTAGGGGCAGCAGAACCTAGGTCAGTCATAGTAGGTGGTCGGGTGTAATTAATACTTTGTTGACCCTCATGGGCTCCTCTGCCCCTCCCCCCTCTTCTGGGACTTGTAGCTCTGCCTTCTCTGTAACCCCTTCCCCCATGACAGGTCCTCTTCCCCCTCTCACTGATTGGTATAAGGCTCAGGGACAGGAGAGAGATTGGGATCAGTGACAGGGGGCGAGGTTACCAGTCTCTTAAGCCCCTCCCCCATGACAGGTCCTCCCCCCCCCCCCCACTGATTGGTATATGGCTCAGGGACAGAAGGGCAAGGCAGGCTCAGGGATGTGGCACAGGGTTACAATTAACATACCAGTCTGGCTAATGCTTGCTCCCGCCATGCTGTCACTGTCCAGGGGGGACAGGGGGGCCGCTGTCTGCTCCTCTCCCACACCATCAACACCTCTCATTCTGGGACAACGTCAAATGACGTCGTCCCACTCTTGCTACGCATCCCTGATCTCGGTAAAGAGCCGATAAGAAAGCTCTTTAACCATGTGATCAGCTGTTTCAAATCCAGTTATCGTCTTTCCTCTCTTCACACTGACATTTCCTCACAGGGGACACCTGCACAGATTATCAGGGCACTGATTATCAATGCAGCCCCATCAGTGATGCCAGTCAGTACCCATCAGTGATGCCAATCAGTGCCCATCAGTGATGCCAGTCAGTGCCCATCAGTGATGCCAGTCAGTGCTCCTCATCGGTGCTGCCCATAAGTGCCCATCAGTGCCACCAATCAGTGCCGCCTATCAGTGCTCATCATTGCTGCATATCAGTGCTGCATATTAGTGACACCTCATCAGTGCCACCTCATCAGTGTCCATCAGTGCAGCCTTATCAGCACACATCAGTGAAGGAGAAAAATGACTTGTTTGCAAAAAAAAGAAACTAAAATTTTTGGGCTTTTTTCCCAGTGCTGTTTAAATACAGGCAGTCCCTGACTTACGAACGACTCCTACTTACGAACGGCCTCAATCCCGGCTGCTTGTGCTCCACGCTGGTCCTGGATACCTCCGAGCAGCTATCTTGCCACATTCCACACTGCAGTACTTCATGTACTACATGGCCAGAAGAGCCCCAGAAGCGCCCGGAACATCCCACATCCATGCACAGGCAGAAGTTACACTTACAAGCGGTGTTCCGACACACGAACAAATTCCACTTACGAACAAACCTACAGTCCTTAATGTGTTCGTAACCCAGGGACTGCCTGTACCACCAAAGGAAAGCTATATCTGTCTTAAAAAAATATTTTAAAAAATGATAAAAATTGCATTTGGGTACAGCGTTGCATGAACGCGCAATTGTCATTCAAAGTGCGACAGCGCTGAAAGCTGAAAATTGGCCTGGGCAGGAATGGGGTGAAAGTGCCCAGTATTTAAGTTGTTAAAGAGACCTCTCTTCCGCATGTGTATGGGCCATGCACAGCATTTTCTGTAATGCATCCAAAAGGGGAAAAATATGCAGCAACTGTGACTCCTGGGCACCTAAACAACAAGCTTTTTTTACTGCTTAAGCCTGTACTAATACAAGTATACAGCCCTGCGCAGGAGCTCTAACATCTCTGCCCCTTAGTGGTGTAAAAAGCAGTTTCTAGAGCTTGGAAATCTGGTATGATCTTAATTGCATACGTTGGTCCAGCTTGGCCTTGTTTCCACAATGGAGGTAAAGATTTTTAGCCACAAATCTTGAAGACCACTTCTGACCAGATTTCTCTGGATTGTAGATTTGTGTAACAGGGACCTACCAGTTTCTTCTTTGGATTGTAGATGGGTGTAACAGGGACCTACCAGTTTCTTCTCTGGATTGTAGATGTGTGTAACAGGGACCTACCAGTTTCTTCTTTGGATTGTAGATGGGTGTAACAGGGACCTACCAGTTTCTTTTTTGCATTGTAGATGGGTGTAACAGGGACCTACCAGTTTCTTCTCTGGATTGTGGACGGGTGTAACAGGGATCTACCAGTTTCTTCTCTGGATTGTAGATGGGTGTAACAGGGACCTACCAGTTTCTTCTCTGGATTGTAGATGGGTGTAACAGGGACCTACCAGTTTCTTCTCTGGATTGTAGATGGGTGTAACAGGGACCTACCAGTTTCTTTTTTGCATTGTAGATGGGTGTAACAGGGACCTACCAGTTTCTTCTCTGGATTGTGGACGGGTGTAACAGGGATCTACCAGTTTCTTCTCTGGATTGTAGATGGGTGTAACAGGGACCTACCAGTTCTTCTCTGGATTGTAGATGGGTGTAACAGGGACCTACCAGTTTCTTCTCTGGATTGTAGATGGGTGTAACAGGAACCTATCAGTTTCTTCTCTGGATTGTAGATGGGTGTAACAGGGACCTACCAGTTTCTTCTCTGTATTGTAGATGAGTGTAAAAGGGACCTACCAGTTTCTTCTCTGGATTGTAGATAAGTGTAACAGGGACCTACCAGTTTCTTCTCTGGATTGTAGATGGGTGTAACAGGGACCTACCAGTTTCTTCTCTGGACTGTAGATAGGTGTAACAGGGATCTACCAGTTTCTTCTCTGGATTGTAGATGAGTGTAACAGGGGTCTACCGGTTTCTTCTCGGGATTGTAGATGGATGTAACAGGGACCTACCAGTCTCTTCTCTGGATTGTAGATAGGTGTAACAGGGACCTACCAGTTTCTTCTCTGGATTGTAGATGGGTGTAACAGTGACCTACCAGTTTCTTCTCTGGATTGCAGATGGGTGTAACAGTAACCTACCAGTTTCTTCTCTGGATTGTAGATGAGTGTAACAGGGACCTACCAGTTTCTTCTCTGGATTGTAGATGGGTGTAACAGGGATCTACCAGTTTCTTCTCTGGATTGTAGATGGGTGTAACAGGGACCTACCAGTTCTTCTCTGGATTGTAGATGGGTGTAACAGGGACCTACCAGTTTCTTCTCTGGATTGTAGATGGGTGTAACAGGAACCTATCAGTTTCTTCTCTGGATTGTAGATGGGTGTAACAGGGACCTACCAGTTTCTTCTCTGTATTGTAGATGAGTGTAAAAGGGACCTACCAGTTTCTTCTCTGGATTGTAGATAAGTGTAACAGGGATCTACCAGTTTCTTCTCTGGATTGTAGATGAGTGTAAAAGGGACCTACCAGTTTCTTCTCTGGATTGTAGATGAGTGTAACAGGGATCTACCAGTTTCTTCTCGGGATTGTAGATGGATGTAACAGGGACCTACCAGTTTCTTCTCTGGATTGTAGATGGGTGTAACAGGGACCTAACAGTTTCTTCTCTGGATTGTAGATGGGTATAACAGGGACCTACTAGTTTCTTCTCTGGATTGTAGATGAGTGTAACAGGGACCTACCAGTTTCTTCTCTGGATTGTAGATGAGTGTAACAGGGACCTACCAGTTTCTTCTCTGGATTGTAGATGGGTGTAACAGGGTTTCTTCCAAGTCTCAGCTGATGGTACCACTGGACATCTTCCGATTGTGAAGGGAAGTCATCATGTTGGCTCTTCCATCTGCTGCACTGAGTTTTCTTGGCTGATCACTGCGTTTTTAGTACTCAGCATTGCTGGTTTCTTTGTGCTTCTGCAGAGTAGCTTGGACAGCACATCTGGAAACATCTGTCTTCCTTGAAATTTCTGCCTGTAAGAGATCACCTTGCATCTCGTTGCTGTGTTCAAGGTTCTAACATTTTTTACATTGAACTGACCTCAACTTGTAGAACATGGCTTATCCTCACCCTAGTCATTCCTCCTACGCAGCTGATTCTGTGTAATTTAAACCTTGTATACTAACCTACATGCTATCCCGATGATCATTAGCACCTGTTTGGTGTAATAGTTTAATCAGATACTGGACCAGTGATGGTGAACCTTGGCACCCCAGATGTTTTGGAACTACATTTCCCATGATGCTCATGCACTCTGCAGTGTAGTTGAGCATCATGGGAAATGTAGTTCTAAAACATCTGGGGTGCCAAGGTTCGCCATCACTGTACTGGACTATATGCCTGCAAATCCATTAACTATGTCCAAGTGTACCTAGGAGAATTAATGCTGTATTAGGGCTCGTTCAGATGTGTGGCAAGGCACTACTGCTCCTCTGAAAAGCGATCGACACCCAGACAGTGTTCGACAGTGCCTGTTTTCACCTTTTAAATGCCCCACTACTGCTCCCCAATCACATGCGTTGCACACAGTTGTGAGGCGGTTTCAGGGCAGCCCTTTGGACCTACATTTGTTGTGCTCAGTGGTTTCCAACACCTACTGAAAGGGACATGCTGTTTATTTTTGCTGCAACCACAAAACAAAGAATTGCAGCCCCGGCATCTGTGCTGCTGCATGTCATCGTTCAGGCAGACAGTTTGGGGGCTGTAAAACCACAGATCAACCACCTGATTTTAATGCCCCCTTGGCCACATGTGTGAACGAGTCCTAAAAGGCAAGCATTGGACACCATATATTATTTCGATTTATTTTTTCTATTAATGCACTTTGTATGTTTTTAAAGAGGAACTGCAGTCCGATTATTTTACATAATCTGTAATAAAAACATCCATTGCCATTCTGAAGCTTCCCTCCAACCACTTTTCATATTATTTTATATATACTGTGATTCTCTGCTTGCCGAATATGCTGCAGAAATCTCCCTCCACTGAGTCTGGCTGCAACCATTTTAACTGTGGGCAGCTGAAGCTGCTGCCTGTTCACTTCCTGGATTTACACAGACACACACAGAGGCAGACCTCCAGCTCTGCAGCTCTCATTGGCCCTCTTATAACTTATCCCCCCTCCCTTCCTCGTGAGCGTGAGAGAGCTGTGCATGATGTCATAAGCAAAGGCTTTTTACCAGACAAGAAACAGGAAATGGGCTGTATAAGGTATTTACTGGCAGAAAAAAAAATGTTTTGCTATCCAAAGTTAAAACAACAAGGGCAGAAGATTTAATAGATGGCAAGATGAAAAAAGGCCCACTTTAATAAATAAAAAAACTATTCATACATTGTTTTTGAAAGCATTTTTACAGCAATGTTTCACCATTGTCTAAAACGTTTGCACAGTGCTTTATTGCAGCTTAGTCCTTACATGTGATGGCTGCATTAGTTTTACTTTTCAGGCTAAGATTTAGACTCAGCAAGGGGTGTGTTAGATTTCTGCATAGGAACCACTATTTCCACACAGAAAGCCACAGAGTCCTTCTCTACAGCATGCTGGCAGGGGACAGGCTTTATTTACTCAGGTTGTGGCTGCTTTCTAAAGGGAAGAAACTGTAATGCCGCGTACACACTATCGGAACTTCGGCCAGCAAAAGACCGATGAGAGCTTTTGGTCGGAAAATGCGACCGTGTGTATGCTCCATCGGACTTTTGCTGGCGGAATTCCCGCCAGCAAAAGACTGAGAGCAGGTTCTCAATTTTTCGGTCGGAAAAAGTTCCTATCCGAAAATGCGATCGTCTGTACAAATTCCGACGCGCAAAATTCCTATGCATGCTCGGAAACAATGAACTTCATTTTCTCGGCTCGTCGCAGTGTTGTATGTCACCGCGTTCTTGGCGGTCGAAAGTTCAGAGAACTTTTGTGTGACCGTGTGTATGCAAGGCAAGCTTGAGCGGAATTCCATCGGAAAAACGGAAAAGTTTTTTCCGACGGAAAATCCGCTCGTGTGTACGGGGCATAAGGTTTGCACACCTTTTTATTTTACGTACCTGGAAAGTCTTGGTTGATTTGAACAAAACATTCAGTTAGGCTTTAAAGTTAATGGAAGGATTGTTCATACAAATGATATTTCCCAAGTACAGCGGGGGTCCTAGGACACTTTGTAAATGCAGCCTGTTGTCATACGCCAATCTGATTTGTTTTTACTGACATCTACTGGTCACATTTTTAATTGCACCAATCATCAATGGTTTTCAGTACACAGGATGAGGCTGATTTACTAAATAATATCACTGAAAAGCCATGAGGATATGATTGTGCAATGACAGAACAAGCACTAATGTTTGCTCAAATGTGTGATTATGATCCACCTATCTAGTGATTTTGTAAACGAATGTTCAGTGTGGACAGTACGATCCTAATTTGCCACTAGTAAGCATTGTACAATAAAATAATGTTACATTTATTGAATCTGTATTCAGACTTCAGACCAGTATATGGAATCTCCTCTAGGACAATTCCTCTCTGCATACAGTTTACTGAGGCATTAAGAAAAAAAAAAATGGTTGTAAACCCTTACATATACCCAGTGAAGTGACTGGCCTCAAATGATACCCAGAGATGAAACAAATCCTCCTACATAAGTTGTACCTGTTCTAAGGAGCTGGACAACACAGGAGAGATCCAGCGCCTTGAGGCGATTCAGTTGGCATGTGCAGCGCTATACAAATCATTCATTCATTCATCTGCAGTCTTCGCTTCTCTGCAGCTGTTCAATGTGCAGAATTTGTTCAGCTTGTTTGAGCTTTCAGAGAGCAGGGGGTGGGGCACTGAAATTACACTCTGCAGAGCTCAGTGAGGAGAACTCTGAGAGCTGATTGGAGGGAAAGGGACACCCCCCCCCTTCACACAGCACACAGGAACAGAGCTGAGGCTGGCAATCACAGGCTGTGTGCTGGAGCTCTCTCCCTGTCACCTTTTTTTACTCTTGGTGTCAGGAAAACCTGTCAGATGTCATTCATGCTGATAAGAGAGGAATGAAGCAGCAGACAGAAATCACACTTAGTGCTCCGGATTGAGACAAGTACACACTATAGAGCAGTGTTCCTCAAACTTTTTTGTCTTGCGGCGCACCAAAAAGATCTAAAAAAAAAAAAAAAAAAAAAAGATTTAACAATTTTTGTGGTGAAGAACTTATTTATTTTTACATATATATTTCATTGTAAATGTAATGTGAAGGATTTGCCTGCTTTCAAGAACAAATCAGATTGAAGCGATTGTAAACTTCTTTGTTCTTTCGTTTGCTTCCTTGCTTTTCATTTAACAGTTTCTCTTTCAGAGTTCCAGACTTGAGAGGAACTGCGGTCTGCTCACATAATTTGTAATAAAAACATCTTTGCCATTCTGAAGCTTCCCTCCAACCACTTTGCCTATTATTTTATATATACTGTGATTCTGTACTTCCCAAATATGCTGCAGAAATCTCCCTCCACTGAGTCTGGATGCAGCAGACTCAATGCAGCAGCACTCCGCTGTCTGCTCCATGCACCTTGATGACACTATTCACATCTCTGGACTATGCTTTACACTTTATACCAAGGAAGCCCTTCGGGCCCCTATTCAGCACTTATTACAACCACAGTTAATTATTGGGGACGACATCTCTATTGATGCTCACTTCTTGTTTTCTGTTCACCGCTGTGCTGCCGCAGTCACCGCCACCTTAGTTTCCGGGGATGATGTTCCCATAGTGCCTCCAGCTACTAACACTACACATGTTTTTGAATACTGTAGCTTACTTATAGACATACAGTAGAACCTTGGATTACAAGCATAATCCATTTCCAGGAGAATGCTTGTAATACAAAGCACTCGCATATCAAAGCGAGTTTCCCCATAGAAGTCAATGGAAACGAAGATAATTAGTTTCACATTGACTTCTATTGCATGAAATACCGCATGTGGCCAGAGGTGGGGGGGGCACCAGAGAGACTCGGAAATACTCGGAGACCTCTCAGATGCACTTGGAAACCTTCAGAAAGGCTCGGAAACACTCGGGAACTGAGTATTTCTGAGTGTTTCCGAGTGGCTCCGAATGGCTCCGAGTGTCACCGGCGCCCCCGCACCTCAGGCCAAATGCGGTACTGCACACCGCGGAGGCTTGAATCCTGCTCGTTTTGCCAGACAGCACTAGCAAACCGAGTCAGGATTTAAAAAAAATAATAGCTCGTATTGCGAAACGCTCGTTAACCACTTCGGCCCCGGACCATTTGGCTGCCCAAAGACCAGAGCACTTTTTGCGATTCGGCACTGCGTCGCTTTAACTGACAATTGCGCGGTCGTGCGACGTGGCTCCCAAACAAAATTGACGTCCTTTTTTCCCCCACAAATAGAGCTTTATTTTGGTTGTATTTGATCACCTCTGCGGATTTTACTTTTTGCGCTATAAACAAAAAAATAGCACCAATTTTGAAAAAAATGCATTATTTTTTACTTTTTGCTATAATAAATATCCCCCAAAAATATATAAAAAACACTTTTTTTCCCCTCAATTTAGGCTGATATGTATTTTTCTACATATTTTTGGTAAAAAAAAATCGCAATAAGCGTATATTGATTGGTTTGCGCAAAAGTTATAGCGTCTACAAAATAGGGGATAGTTTTATGGCATTTTTATTGATAATTTTTTTTTTTACTAGTAATGACGGCAATCAGCGATTTTTATCCTGACTGCAACATTATGGCGGACGTGTCGGACAATTGTGACACATTTTTGGCACCATTGGCATTAATACAACGATCAATGCTATAAAATCGCATTGATTACTGTAAAAATGTCACTGGCAGTGAAGGGGCTAACCACTAGGTGGCGCTGTAGGGGTTAAGTGTGCCCTAGGGAGTGATTCTAACTGTGGGGGGGAGGGGCTGTGTGTGACACGTCACTGATCATAGCCCCCGATTACAGGGAGAGCTGATCAGTGTCAGTTTCATTAGGCAGAACGAGGAGATGCTTGTTTACATTCGCATCTCCCCGTTCTTCCTCACCGTGAGACGATCGCGGGTATGCCCACGGACATCGAGTCCGCGGGACCCGCGATCACAATCACGGAGCTTCCGGCCGGCGAGCCGCCTCTTAAAGGGCAGTGTACAGGTACGTTAATCTGCCTGTACGTGCCCTTCTGCCGCAGTATATCTGCGTGAGGCGGTCGGGAAGCGGTTAAATATCCTCATTATATCCCACCACTACATAGACCACCCCCCCTGCATTTTTGTGTGATTGTATTAACCACTTGACCACCGGAAGATTTACCCCCCCCCACCCTTCATGATCAGGTCATTTTTTGCGATACGGCACTGCGTTATTTAACTGACAATTGCGCAGCCGTGCAACGCTGTACCCAAATAAAATGGATGTCCTTTTTTTGCCACAAATAGAGCTTCCTTTTGGTGGTATTTGATCACCTCTGTGGTTTTTATTTTTTGCGCTATAAACAAAAAAAGATCGACAATTTTGATTAAAAAAAAAACAATATTTTTTACTTTCTGCTATAAAACATATCCAATAAAAAAAAAAATTGAAAAAAACCCCGAATATCTTCATCAATTTAGCAGACAAATCGATTATATACAAACAATAATAACTGTGAATAAAGTTTGAGGCCATATGCAAAAATGACATCACATGTGAATAAATTGCGCAAACAAAAAGTTCATATAAAGCTGGATTCCATCAAAAAAAGTCCCATGGGAGAAAAGAGTGTTTGGAAATGACGATCATACACCTGACAGCGTGACACCCACCATCACCATATAAAATGGAGGCTTACCGGAAAGTCAGCGACTCCTCTTACTCAGAGACATCACACGGCGCTTGGTTGGATCTCTGATCCACTGAGAAAGAAATCCAGACATTCCTCTCCTATGGCCGTGGATGGTATGTATACACCGGGAGCTTCACAGGAGCTTCACAGGAGCTTCACAGCAACTCAGGATACAGGATGCAGTATTAGGAAGCCTCCATAGCAGAATGTTTAGGAGACAAAAAGGACTCCACATAATGTGATACTGTCTCAACATCCGGTTTATTAACCGCTTCCCGCCCGCCGGCTGACAAATGACGGCTGGGCGGAGCGGCTCTCGTTCTGGGTGGACGTCATATGACAGTCTGACACACCGCTACACCGTTCTCGGTAAAGAGCCTCTGACGGAGACTCTTTACCATGTGATCAGCCGTGTCCAATCACGGCTGATCACCATGTAAACAGCAAGAGCCGTTGATCGGCTTTTCCTCACTCACATCTGATAGATGCGGGTAGAGAGGAGCCGATCGGATGCCCACCCAGGACCACCAGGGATGGCCACCACACTGGACCACCAGGTATGCCACCCTAGACCACCAGGGAAATGCCAGTCAGGGAAACGCCAATCAGTGCCCAGGCAGCTGCCAATCAGTGCCCATCACCCATGCCTGCCAGTGCCATTAGTGATGCCTAACAATGCCATCTATCAGTGCCGCATATCAGTGCCGCGTATCAGTGCCCAGCAGTGTCGCCTATCAGTGCCACCCATAAGTACCCATCAGTGCAGCCTTTCAGTGCCCATCAGTGTCACCCATCAGTGCCACCCATGAGTGCCCATCAGTGCCGCCTATCAGTGCCGCCTACCAGTGCCCATCAGTGCCGCCTATCAGTGCTCATCGTCAGTGCCCATCAGTGCCACCTCATCGGTGCCGCCTAATCAGTGCCCACCAGTGAAGGAGAAAACTTTTTTATTTAAAAAAATTTATAACAGAAACAAAAGAATTTTTTTTTTTTTTTTCTAAATTTTAGGTCTTTTTTTATACGTTTAGCAAAAAATAAAAAACGCAGAGGTGATCAAATACCACCAAAATAAATCTCTATTTGTGGGAACAAATTGATAAACATTTTGTTTGGGTACAGCGTAGCATGACCGCGCAATTGTCATTTAAACAGCGACAGCGCTGAAAGCTGAAAATTGGCCTGGGCAGGAAGGGGGTGTAAGTGCCCGGTATTGAGGTGGTTAAACAGTACACTTACTTAACAGTCCAAGCTACGATCATGTCACAATCAACAGATCAGACAGATAAAAATCTTGTGAGTCTCAAGCAGCGATCGGGCAGGCACAGCAGTGTGTGTGCGTAACTATAGATCGCTGCGCGCCTCCCAGCTACACCTGTTCAATTGCTTGTTAACACAAATTGCTAATCAGCCAATCACATGGCAGCAACTCAATGCATTTAGACATCTAGACGTGGTGAAAACGACTTGCTGAAGTTCAAACCGAGCATCAGAATGGGGAAGAAAGGGGGATTTAAGTGACTTAACGTGGCATGGTTGTTAGTGCCCAGACGGGCTGGTCTGGGTATTTCAAAAACTGCTGATCTACTGGGATTTTCACGCACAATCATCTCTTGGGTTTACAGAGAATGGTCTGAAAAAGAGAAAATATCCAGTGAGCGGCAGCTGTGTGCAGGAAAATGCCTTGTTGATGTCAGAGGAGAATGGGCAGACTGGTTGGAGATGATAGAAAGGCAACAGTAAGGCCACTTTCACACTGAAGGGGCAGCCGCGTCAGCGGTAAAGCGCCTCCAGGTTTAGCGGCGCTTTACCGTCGTTTTAGCGGTGCTTTTTGGCCACTAGCGGGGCGAATTATAACCCTCGTTAGCTGCCAAAGCGATTTGCAGGCACTTCTGCAGCGCTGGCCATTGATTTCAATGGCAGGGGCGTTTTGGGAGCGCCCCAAAGATGCTGCTTGTATGTACTTTTTTTCATGTCCTGCAAGCACTCGGGCATTCACACTGGCACTGCAGAAGAGGCAGTTTTCAGGCGCTATTTTGTAGCGCAAAAATGCCTGTATAGAGGCCGCGTACAAACGAGCGGAATTTCCGACAGAAGGAGTCCGATGGGAGCTTCTCATTGTATATTCCGACCATATGTGAGCCCCATCGGACTTTTTCTGTCGAAAATTCACTCAGATAGGGAACATGTTCTATATTTTTCAGATGGAAGAAATTCCTATCGGAAAAAACGATCGTCTGTATGCTGTTCCGATGGACCAAAAACGACGCATGCTCTGAAGCAAGTACGAGACGGAAGCTATTGGCTACTGGCTATTGAACTTCCGTTTTCTAGTCCCGTCGTACGTGTTGTACGTCACCGCGTTCTGGACGGTCGGAATTTGGTGTGACCGTGTGTAGGCAAGACCGCTTGAGCGGAATTCCGTCGCAACTCCGTCGGAAAAGAGTCGGAGTTTGATCCGACGGCAAAACCGGTCGTGTGTACAGGGCATAACTCAAAAATACACTCGTTACAACCAAGGTATGCAGAATACCATCTCTGAACGCAGAACCCTTCGAACCTTGAAGCAGCAAAAGATCACACCGAGTGCCACTTCTGTCAGCTAAGATACAAATATATAGATCAGACCAAAATGAGGGACAAATGAGGAAGAAAGAGGGACAGAGGGACATTGCTCCAAATCAGGGACAGTCCCTTGAAATCAGGGACAGTTGGGAGCTATGCATTTTGGAATACAGCTGTAATATAACAAAATGTGGAAAAAGTGAAGCGTTGTGAATACTTTCCGCATGCACTGTATGTTATTATTATACAGGATTTGTAGAGCACCAACTGCTTGCACAAGGGATTCTTATTCAGCTTTCATAAAGATTTGCCAAACAATCTAAAATGTACACAGTAATCTTCCTCTACTGCCAGAGATAAGAATCTCTGCAAATAAAAAAAAAAAGAATAATCTGCACACATGAATGGGATAATCATCCCCCTTTCACTGTTCATAGGAGAATTTCACTCCCCCTGATTGGCCGCCTGTCACATTCTAACCACACCCACCCAGCGGCTCGGGCTGGTTACTGCACAGTCATGATGAAAGAGCGTTCTCGAGCAGCCAATCAGTTACCTTTCCTTGTCTCGCAACGTGCGTTCCAAGCCTCCCTTTCACGTCCAATCAGGAAGTGGGGGTAAGATGAGCTCCGCCCAGTTGCTTTGAGGCTGTGCACGTGAGCTGAGGTGCGGGGTACAGAGATCTGGAGATCGGAGGGGAATCAGGTGAGTTCTAAGATAGCGGTGACACACAATGCGGTGCTGTGCACTGTATATGACATATCCCTTTCCCTGTGCACAGCTCAGCCCCTCTCACTGTTTATAAATCATAAGAACTTGTTGGTACATTTCATTGGGTGATGAGAGAAAATTAATTAATACGGCTACAACAAATCAAGTATATTGGGTGATGACCAATGCATGTTGCATGTATATAAGGCTGTATTCACACTGATTTCTTTTTTTTTTGTGAACACGCACAAAATTATCGCTAATTAGTCCCAATGGCAGCCCTACACGTCAGTCTGCGCCTGTTTGAGCTTCAAGCTTTGCGTGTTTTAGCTGAACTTTTTATTTTTTTGCGATTAAAAGAAAAAAAAAAGTGTTGTTGCGTTTGGGGGATCGTTAACAATGAATAGCATCACTTATTTTTTTTTTTTAATTGCACATTTTGTAAAGGCATGCAAAAAATCGCACAGCTTTGTGCACGCTCACGGGTTTCTATAGTGAGAACGCAGTCACGGGTGCAACCCCTGCTTGTATGGCGGCCCATTCATATCAGTGGGCTACCGTATGTGCGAGAAATGCAGAAAGGACCCTGATCCACTTTGTGCATAACATCAGATTGCCCGGGCAACAGGCTCCGCCTTCTCTCACAGGGCCACATCAAGTTTGCGGCTGGGGGGGTGTGCTTAGGGCCCATTCTAGGTCACAGACGCCTGGGTGCAGAAACATTTCTGGTGCCCCCACAAGGACGTGGTCATCTTACTAACTCCTCCCCTTTATGAATGTTTCTAAGGCAATGGGTCAATCGCACAACACGTGAGGTGGTCAGAGACTGCAGACGTGGCACGTGAGGTGGTCAGAGACTGCAGACGTGGCACGTGAGGTGGTCAGAGACTGCAGACGTGGCACGTGAGGTGGTCAGAGACTGCAGACGTGGCACGTGAGGTGGTCAGAGACTGCAGACGTGGCACGTGAGGTGGTCAGAGACTGCAGACTTGGCACGTGAGTAGAGTTGCCGCCTCATCCCTTTAAATCTAAACACATTATAATTACACCGGTTCTGTGGCTAATTGAATGCAGGTAAGGCACCTTAATCAGCCACAGAACCTGTGTAATTTAATATGTGTTCGGATTTAAAGGGATGAGGTGGCAACCCTACACGTGAGGTGGTCAGAGACTGCAGAGGTGGCACGTGAGGTGGGCAGAGACTGCAGTGGTGGCACGTGAGGTGGGCAGAGACTGCAGAGGTGGCACGTGAGGTGGGCAGAGACTGCAGAGGTGGCACGTGAGGTGGGCAGAGACTGCAGAGGTGGCACGTGAGGTGGGCAGAGACTGCAGTGGTGGCACGTGAGGTGGGCAGAGACTGCAGTGGTGGCACGTGAGGTGGGCAGAGACTGCAGAGGTGGCAGGTGCGGTGGCCAGAGACAGCAGAGGTGGCAGGTGCGGTGGCCAGAGACAGCAGAGGTGGCAGGTGCGGTGGCCAGAGACAGCAGAGGTGGCAGGTGCGGTGGTCAGCGACTGCAGAGGTGGCAGGTGCGGTGGTCAGCGACTGCAGAGGTGGCAGGTGCGGTGGTCAGCGACTGCAGAGGTGGCAGGTGCGGTGGTCAGCGACTGCAGAGGTGGCAGGTGCGGTGGTCAGCGACTGCAGAGGTGGCAGGTGCGGTGGTCAGCGACTGCAGAGGTGGCAGGTGCGGTGGTCAGCGACTGCAGAGGTGGCAGGTGCGGTGGTCAGCGACTGCAGAGGTGGCAGGTGCGGTGGTCAGCGACTGCAGAGGTGGCAGGTGCGGTGGTCAGCGACTGCAGAGGTGGCAGTTGCGGTGGTCAGCGACTGCAGAGGTGGCAGTTGCGGTGGTCAGCGACTGCAGAGGTGGCAGTTGCGGTGGTCAGCGACTGCAGAGGTGGCAGTTGCGGTGGTCAGCGACTGCAGAGGTGGCAGTTGCGGTGGTCAGCGACTGCAGAGGTGGCAGGTGCGGTGGTCAGCGACTGCAGAGGTGGCAGGTGCGGTGGTCAGCGACTGCAGAGGTGGCAGGTGCGGTGGTCAGCGACTGCAGAGGTGGCAGGTGCGGTGGTCAGCGACTGCAGAGGTGGCAGGTGCGGTGGTCAGCGACTGCAGAGGTGGCAGGTGCGGTGGTCAGCGACTGCAGAGGTGGCAGGTGCGGTGGTCAGCGACTGCAGAGGTGGCAGGTGCGGTGGTCAGCGACTGCAGAGGTGGCAGGTGCGGTGGTCAGCGACGGTGTGAATACAACCTAAAAGTTTGCCATATTTTTACTTTGTGATATACAATGGTCCCAGCAATGACCATGTGGCAGGTTTTCATGAATTTGGCACCAGGCTCCTAACCTCATCCCCTAGCAGAGATGTGTCACCACAATTCATTGATTGCCCAGTGTGAAGAGGAAGCTCTGATCTGCTGAGAGTCCAACACAGCCCGCCATGTTCACCCCCCACCCCCTGGATGTCACTAGCCGGGCCCCCCCCGGTGCCACTCTTTGCCCTCCTGTTACGGCACACAGGCCGCTCCTACCTCGTTCCTGTGGGGGCCCTCCATGCAAGGTGCACAGGCATGGCGGGGAAGAGTGTGGGATTTCTCGGTGACGCTGTATGTGACATATAAAAATGGCCGAGCGTGTACGAGCTTTCCCGAGCCCGGCAGGCTTTGGAACGGGCAGTTGGCAACACTGAATTTACTGCTAATAGCGGTGGGAGGGAGGAGATCGCTCACACACAGGAGCTGACGGGCAGGAAGAAGGTGGGGGAAAGAGGAGAGACTGCGGAATGACAGAGGCACATAAACTGACCACGGTATCATGGATCAGAAGCCATGATTACTGTGGTCAGTTTACAGAGGGGGGACACAGGAACAGCCAGGACCTACTAGGTTTCTCACAGCATAGGAAGGGACAGATTAGACAGAACAAGCAGTATGCTGTTTAACTTGCTTTAACTGCTTCCCGCTTGCCATATAGTGAAGCGACGGACGGGCGGGAGCACTCTCGTTCTGGGAAGATGTCATATGATGTCCCCCTCCCATTCTTGCTGCGCATGCACGCCCAGGGAGGCGCGTGGGGATTTGTTGGTTTGTTGTGCCCCTTGGGTAAACAGGAAATGCCAGTTATCAGTGCAGCCCCTCCAGTACCACATATTAGTGCCTCCTTATCAGTGTTGCATGTTAGTGCCACCTCATCCGTGCATATCAGCGAAGGAGAAAAATTACTTATTTACAACATTTTACAACGGAACCTAAGAAAAACTTTTTTTTTTTTTCAAAATATTTTCAGTCTTTTTTTTTTTTTCGTTTGTTTAGCAAAAAACCCCCCAAAAAACCCAGTGGTGATTAAATACCACCAAAAGAAAGCTCTGTCTGTCTCAAAAAAACAAAACGATTTAGTTTGGGTACAGCGTTGCATGACCGCGCAATTGTCATATAAAGTGTGAAAGCTGCTGAAAATTGGCCTGGGTAGGATGGTGTGTGGGTTTTTTTTTTTTTTTTTTACAACCATTTTAATGTTATTAAGCAATCGAGATCAGGGATATACAATTAGCGGACCTCCAGCTGTTGCAAAACTACAAAAAAGTCCCATCATGCTCTCCTTCTGGGTGTCATGCTTGTGGCTGTCAGAGTCTTTCTATGCCTCATGGGACTTGTAGTTCTGCAACTGCTGGAGGTCCGCTAATTGAATATCCCTGATCTAGAGTTTAAGCATACACCGTGTATGTTTGGTTTATACAGCAGCATTAAAAAAAAAAAAATCCATCAGGTAATTAATTTTGGACCCTGCGGGTGTCTTGCCATCTGCTAATCCCCAGATATGATGTTATTGTCTTCCTTTATGGAGTCTATTGTAATCCCAGCCCCCTCCCCCTGTATGCAGCAAATCATAATGACTCCCCCTTCACACTATGGCATACTTGGACTCTGACATCACTTCTCCTTCTGAATTGTTGCTTGGAGTTAAACTGAAATCCATCCCTGGATTATATAGTATTGTAACAATAAACTCTGGCCCAGCACAGTGTTATGTGAGTTAATGATTACAGACACTTCTTAACCACTTCAGCCCTGGAAGGATTTGCCCCTTAAAGGGGTTGTAAAGGTAAAAGTTTTTTCACCTTAACGCATTCTATGCATTAAGGTGAAAAAACATCCGACAAATATACGCCCCCCCCCCTCCCAGTTTTACTTACCTGACCCCTCGAAAGTCCCGCGCTTGCCCCCGACATCCTCTTCGCCGCTTAGCTTGGCCGTTGATTGGTTACAGTGGATGGATTGAAAGCAGCGCAGCCATTGGCCCGCGCTGCTGTCAATCACATCCAATGACGCGGCGCGCCGGGGGGCGGGGCCGAGTGATACAGTGAGCGGCTATATCACGGGAGCACGCCCGCAAGCACTCAACACCCCGCGAAAGAGCTCGCATGAAGGTGTTGAGTCCTTGCGGGGGAGGAGCCTAGACAGCCTCCGAGGGACCCCAGAAGAGCAGGTTCGGGGGCCACTCTGTGCAAAACGAGCTGCACAGTGGAGGTAAGTATAACATGTTTGTTATTTAAATTAAAAAAAAGTATCTTTAGTGATCCTTTTAATGACCAGGCCATTTGTTGTGATACGGCACTGCGTCGCTTTAACTGACAATTGTGCGGTCGTGCGACGCTGTACCCAAACAAAATGTATGTCCTTTTTTTCCCATAAATAGAGCTTTCTTTTGGTGGTATTTGATCATCTCTGTGTTTTTCATTGTTTGCGCTATAAACAAAAAAAGACCGACAGTTGTGTGTGTGTGTGTGTGTATGTATATATGTATATATATATATATATATATATGTATATATATATATATATATATATATATATATATATATATATATATATATATATATATATATATATATATATATATATATATATATATACATATATATACATATATATATATATATATATATATATACATATATATATATATAATAATTTTTTTTTTTTTTTTTTACTACTAATGCTGGCGATCTGCGGTTTTTAGCGGGACTGTGACATTGCGGCGGACAGATCCAACACTTTTTGGGACATTGACATTTATACAGCGTTCAGAGCTAAAAATAGCCACTGATTTACTGTATAAATGTCACTGGCAGGAGGCTTAACACTAGGGGGCGATCAAGGGGTTAAATGTGTTACCTCGTTTAGTGTTTCTAACTGTGGGCTGATGGGACTGCTTGGAGGAGGAGACCGATCGCTGTTCCTAATAATTAGGTACAGCAGATCTCTCTCTCCTCCCCTGACAGAAAGGGGGATCTGTCTGTTTACATTGACAGATCCCCGCTCTGCGTCTCCCAGGAGCGATCGCGGGTGCCCGGTGGACATCGAAGCTGCCGGCCACGCGTTTCGGCTCCTATGTCACACGGCAATTTAAGAAGGTGCTCCTAATGACAAATTGTTATGTGTATAAAAGACACCTGTCCACAGAATCTCTTTCTTCGATTCAAACCTCACTATCATGGGCAAGACCAAAGAGCTGTCAAAGGACACCGGGGACAAGATTGTAGACCTGCACAAGGCTGGAATGGGCTGCAAGACCATAAGCAAGAAGCTTGTTGAGAAGAAGACAACTGTTGGAGCGATTATTCGCAAATGGAAGAAATACAAAATAACCATCAATCGCCCTTGGTCTGGAGCTCCATGCAAGATTTTGCCTCATGGGGTAAGGCCTCTTTCACACGAGGCATCCGTATGTCCGTTTTTCATCCTTCCGTTTTCGGATGAAAAACGGACATACATGTATCCCTATGGAGCGGCGGATGTCAGCGGTGACATGTCCGCTGACATCCGCCCCGCTCCGATCCGAAAAGTGTAACGGAGGAAAAACCTACTTTTTCCTCCGTTTTCGGATCGGATCGGATGACGACGGACACTACGGACCGTCATCATCCGATCCCCCCATAGGGGAGAGCGGCGCTCTGACAGGTCCGTCGCTGCACACTGTGCAGCGATGCACCTGTCATCTTCCTGCTCAGCGGGGATCGGCGGAGCTATCCCCGCTGAGCAAGCGGATGTTCACGGGGCGGATCATGACTGATCTGCCCCGTGTGAAAGAGGCCTAAGGATGATCATGAGAAAAGTGAGGGATCAGCTCAGAACTGCACGGAAGGAGCTTATGAATGATCTCAAGGCAATTGGGACCACAGTCACCAAACTGTTGGTAACACAATACATCGCCATGGATTGTGGATTGAAATCCTGCAGCGCCCGCAAGGTCCCCCTCCTCAAGAAGGCACATGTACAGGCTCTTCTGAAGTTTGCCAATGAACATCTAAATGATTCAGAGAAGGATTAGGAGAAAGTGCTGTGGTCATATGAGACCAAAATTGAGCTCTTTGGCATTAACTTGACTCGCTGTGTTTGGAGGAAGAAGAATGCTGACTATGACCCTAAGAACACCATCCCTACAGCCAAGCACAGAGGTGGAAACATTATGCTTTGGGGGCGTTTCTCTGTTAAAAGTGCAGGTCAACTTTGCTGCATTGAGGGGCCAATGGACGGGGCCATGTAATGTGAAATCTTGAATGAGAACATTCTTCCCTCAGCCAGAACTCTGAAGATGGGTCGTGGATGGGTCTTCCAGCATGACAAACATACCTCCCAAGGCAATAAAGGAGTGGCTCAAGAAGAAGCACATTAAGGTCATGGAGTGGCCTTGCAGTCTCCAAACCTTAATCCTATAGAAAATGTATGGAGGGAGTTGAAACTTTGAGTTGCCAAGTGACAGCCAAGAAACCTTAAGGATGTTAAAGAAGATCTGCAAAGAATAGTAGACCAAAATCCCTCCTGAGATGTGTGCAAGCCTGGTCACCAACTATAAGAAACGCCTTACCTCTGTGCTTGCCAACAAGGTTTTCTCCACGAAGTACTAAGTCATGTTTTGCTTGGGGATCAAATACCTTTTTTACTCACTGAACTGCCACTCAATCTAAAAAATATGTTTTGTGTTGTATTCTGGATTTTTAGTTGATATTCTGTCTCTATCATTTTAAAATACACCTATGATAACAATTATAGACCGTTCATTTCTTTGTGGGTGGGTAAACTTCCAAAATCTGCAGGAGATCAAATAATAATTTTCCTCACCGTACATCATAGAAGTCATCATAGCATATAGAAATAAGCATATAGCATATAGAAATAAGACATAAATAGGTTCAATAAAAGATTTATTGCTCCTGCAGCAAATGTATAAACTATTTGTTTGCTTTTACACCTCCTAGGGATCTGAGGAATGTGCTTGTTCAAACACAAAGCGGGCACTGGCCTGTGATATCCACAGAGAATGGAGTGATGATTTATTTAATCCTTTTCAGCATTTCGTTTATAGATCCCTCTGATTTCTCTCTAATCAATATAGCACATGTCATTTTGGGGAAAGATACTTTGGGGTCTAGTTATAAAACATTCATGCAGGCTGGATGAAATTTTCACTTTTTTTTTTTTTCTGTAATAGATTAATTCCTACGATTGTCTACTCCATCTCGTGGCAAAAATCTTGTATAATTTTTTTTCATTGAGGTGTTTCAGAAGACGACACTGTGTTTTGGCCACTAGATGGAGCTGATGATCATAGGAATTCATCTATTACAAAAAATACAGGGAAAATGTGTCCAGGCTGCACTCGTGTCTATGACCTTCATCCAAGGGATGTTTATAAATCGACCCCTTTGTGTCTTGTTTTCCACACAGCCGGACTGTGCTTCTATGCTGACAGGAAGAGAGAGCAGAGTAATGACCTTGGCAGTTGTCTGCTGTTCCCTCACTATCCATTCACAGGCTGGGGGTGGGGAGGTGACCAATCTGTGTTGCATAACTGCATTAGAAATAAGTCAGGTCTCAAGCACAGCTGTGCTGATTAAATCCCAGCACTGGGCGGACAAATTTACAGTTCCTTTGACAGATGAAACGGCTTCCATTTTTGTAATTTAACCAGATGTTTAGCGGTTTGCCTTAAGCTCATATTCAATTTTGTGAACAACGGCTTTGTGCAAAAAAGGTTATAAAAACAGTCTGTGATATTTTGCTTTCTGATATTCACTATCCATTTACCAAAAATTAATTGTATAACAAGCTTGCAACATAAATCCCATAATGTCCGGGTTCAGGGGGACATTGGTGGAACAACGTCATCTGTTGGCTTGCTGTCAGTCTCGGTGGTACTGGTCATACTTTCCATCAGCTTCCTTGCCAAGGCTGTAAATTCTTACACACAGGGCCATTGTCTGATCCTTGCTTGTAAAATCTAGGCAATTTCAGCAAGCATTTACACAGCATTTGACAACCTTCAAACAGCTTTCTTGAAGGCACTTTTGCTTTCGCTCAGGTGTGTGGAGTACAGATCTTGATAGGAGTGCCTTTGACAGACTCCAATGCTTGATCAGAACTGAGCTTTCAAGAGACTTGGTATCAATTAAAGGAGAACTGTTTGATACTTGAAGAGGGTCACAAGGTGATGGTGATAGCAGTGGTAGGGATCATAGGTAACGATAAAAGATCAACCAATATAAGTGATGGACACATCTTTGTTTTAATAAATACTGGTTCATCAAGCTCACCAACATTTGTCACATCTTCTTTTATTGTTACCTGCAGTCGTTACCAGCACTGTCACCATCACCCTGTATATACATGGCATGTAGACAATGGGTAATTTTGAATGGAAACCATGTTGTCTTCACCACTCTGATGATCTCTGAGCAGACCTAGGATTGGTTCCACTCTGAGCCTTGAGAGGAACCTGCATTCCTTTCTGCGTGGAGACAATTTTATTCTTTACGAGTAGGTCTACCATGTTGCAGAGTCTATTTTATGGTCACTCACAACTTTGAAGTCATGTCACTTCCTTCACTTTTTATTATTATTTTTGTATATTCTCACTTAACACAAAATTACACTATATGGGCTCTCCCGTCTTTCCTCTTTTCTGGTGATTTTTTTCCATGAGTTGGCTCTTGACACTCCAGACACAACCTTCCAGTAAATAGTAAGTTCATCCTTTCATAAATAATGAAAAGGTGAGTTAACTGCAAACATTCTGGCCACCCTGTACACTGCAATACACAGCTCTGGAATGTGTATTATAATTCTCGCAATGGCAAGCACTCATTGGTTAGAATGACAATGCGACTGTATTGACCAGTGGGAATTGCTTTTTTCTGCTGGGACAGGTTTCCAAAGAAAGCCTCATATGCACTTTTTACTGATCAGAATGGTCACATGGCAGCACTGACCAATGAGTTCTTGCTACTGCAAGCATTATGATGGATTCCCACTTCGCTACACTAGCAGCCCGGGGGATCACAGCCCCAATGTGCAGTGGGTTCCGGACGGGTGGCCAGCATATAGTTCACCTTTTTCATTTTTCTTCTTTATTCCTCTCGGTCCAACTTCAGACCTTTTCTGGATCCTGAGAGGGCCCACTGTTGCCCGGCCAATGGGAACTGTCCATATAACACAGGCAGTGACTAGGACCCCTCCAGGAAGTAAATATGGAGGAGAAGGGGCAGGTGCCGTTTGATCACATGCTCACAGCCCCAATCATCTTCCGGGACAAAACCTGACGTAGAGACTCAGCCTACCTTAAACATGAAACGCATAACCAATAAAAAGAGCATAGTCACCTCAGTATTTATTTTTCCCCTGGTCTAACAGAAAAATTAAAATGGTTTATTTTCAATCAGGTCCTTGAGCTAGTTGCCGTTTCCTCCCAGTATATGCCCCCCCCCATGATTTCAGGACAATGGACATGGAGGGGTTGCATATCTGTGTTGGTATCCTGCTTGTGGGACCTTCCTTCCCCATCACCACCTCTGTTTTCCCCAACATCTTTGAGAAGAAGCAACTGTGTCCATGGGCACAGGGACTCTAGTGGAGCCCTTCCTCACTCATATTTGGTCAGGCATGGAGTCCTCCTTTGTGTTGCTTCATTCGCTGTAACTTACATGCCTCCTATAGCTTCCTGAGGAAGTAGTGTATCAAAAATGAAAGAAATTGGACACTGCATATGGTCAACAACCCACCGAGAATCTGTGGGGAGATCATAGGTGCCTAAGGAGCCGAGGACCCCAAAGATAGATCATCTAGGGATTTATTGGATAATGAAATCCTCAATGATGACTTAAAGTGATTTGTAAAGTCAGAAGGGTTTTTTATCTTCATGCATCAAGATAAAAAACCTTCTGTGTGCATCAGCCCCCCTAATACTTACCTGAGCCCCATCTAGTTTCAGCGCTGTTGTAGGAATGACTTGGCTGCCCGGGACTCCCCTCCTGATGGGCTGAGACAGACACCCCTCATGGGGTGGCGCCATTGGCTCCTGCCGCTGTCAATCAAAGTCAGTCAGCCAATGAGAATAGAAAGGGGACGGGGTGGGCCACAGCTCCGTGTCTGAATGGACACGGGGAGCTGTGACTCTGCTTGGGTGCCCCCATAGCAAGCTGCTTGCTTTGGGGGCACTCAACAGGAAGGAGGGGCCAGGAGCACCGAAGAGAGACCCGAGAAGAGGAGGATCCAGGCTGCTCTGTGCAAAACCAACTGCATAAAGCAGGTAAGTATAATGTTTGTAATTTTTTTATTTAAGAGACTTTACAATCATTTTAACAAATGTATATATGCAGTTATATTAGATATAAAATAGATATATATATATATATATATATATATATATATATATATATATATCTCTAATAGTGGGTACTGGTGTATGGAAGCTCAAATTGTCACCTAAACAGCGGCCCCTCGTATGTGGCTTGCGACTCCCTCAAATGGGAGTGCAGATTAAACAGAGGGCGCAATAACCATGGTGTTTCTTTTTTTTTTGTTTTTTTTATTTTATTCTACACAAGTATCTTGTTGCCATTAACTATTCATTGATTTTTTTTATTTTTAAAAAAAAATATATTAACTTATTTATTTTGTGGTTTGCAGTTTCAAAATGTCTGGTTTATGGGAGGATGTCTTCAGCAACGCACAGCTGCTAGCGGAGGTGGCGCCCATCGCTGTGGATTCCGCCTTGTTGCAGGGCGTTCTTATGAGGACAAAGGAGAGTCCGAACTCTTCTGATGTAAGCGACGTCTGTAGCCTGTATTAGAGCAAATTGACATGTACATGACGGAAACATTTAGTTTAGTTTCGGATTTGTTTGTTAAATGAATTATTTTGTTTTTTCATATTTGTTACGTTTTAGAATGATTCATTTTTCAAAATTTAGTTTTAGAATATTAAGATTCGGTAAGTATATTCGTTGTGTTTTTTTTTTTTTGTTTTTGTTTTTTTCGAATTGATTTGAATTTCAGAAGACGTCTACATTCTTTCTATTCTTATATTTTTTCACTTTTATACCTTACTGTATTTATTGCAACATCTTTCCATTTGGAATCCAAATTCATTTTCAGATTTCTCCAATTAGTTATTCCCATGCGTTATTTCATTATTTCAGAGTAGTTGAAATTCATTACAATTCAATCACTTGCTGTGATTTGGAAATTCCGATACATCTGAATAATGAAAATTTTGTACGAATTTTGATTCATAATGAAACGAATTGCACGTCTTGTCTAAGTGAAAAGACACATATTGGTGTGAAAGTCATGTCTAGTAACATAACATGTTGTATATCAACCCTTGTTACAAAAATAATTTGTTGCTGTTTTTATCTTTTAATTGTATAGCTAAATGACACTTTTACAATGAGGGATGGAATGTGATTGTTGTAGGTTGGGATACGAATTAGTTTGTGATATGTTCTTGAATTATTGATAGATTTTTTTTTTTTTTTTTTCTTAGGTTGTGAACTTTGCCCCTTTCACTCTGCTCCCATCCCCAGTGCCCAGAACTCTCTTTGAACAAGCCAAGTCTGTACAGGAAGACTTTAATCTCCTGGTGGATCGGCTCAGTCAGAACCCCACATTCCTGGAACAGACGCTCAACAGGTACATCAAATTCTACCTTCTTATAATAAATGATAGTGGAGGGTCTGCGTGAGAACTATGGCAGGTCAGGATTGCTCCTCCATTTACAAAGTTTTCTTCAAAAAAGTTTCTGCGCTCCCTTTTTTATTTTATACGTTTTGCAGACATCTTCATCACAGCGTGACAACTCTTATACTAAACTACGAGGTCAGCCGTCATGCCAGACTAGTCTCATGATACTCTCAGACCAATTACTGTATTTATCAGCGTATAACACGCACCTTTTCCCCTGAATATAGGGGGCAAATCACGGGGGCGTGTTATACGCTGATAGTGTCCCAAGGAGGGGAAGGAGGGGCATGAGTGCAGCCGGAATTCACCGAGCCGTCATTTCCTGTTTACTCGGCTCTCACTCAGGAGTCACACACACGGTCCCGCCTCCGCCACAGGCATTGGACCAGTGTTATGTCTATCACAGGAGCTGGTCCAATGCCGATGGCGGAGGAGGGACTGTGTGTGACTGCCGACTGAGAGCCGTGTAAACAGGAGATGACGGCTCTTTGATTTGCTGCATTGATGAGAGATGGTGAGGCTGAAAATGGGCATTAATCAGGCTGCATTGAGGCTGCAGATGGGCATTGGTAAGGCTGCAGGTGGGCATTGGTCAGGCTGCATTGGGGCTGCAGATGGGCATTGATCAGGCTGCATTGAGGCTGCAGATGGGCATTGGTAAGGCTGCAGGTGGGCATTGGTCAGGCTGCATTGGGGCTGCAGATGGGCATTGATCAGGCTGCATTGAGGCTGCAGATGGGCAGTGATCAGGCTGCATTGGAGCTGCAGATGGGCATTGATCAGGCTGCATTGGGGCTGCAGATGGGCAGTGATCAGGCTGCATTGGGGCTGCAGATGGGCAGTGATCAGGCTGCATTGAGGCTGCAGATGGGCAGTGATCAGGCTGCATTGAGGCTGCAGATGGGCAGTGATCAGGCTGCATTGAGGCTGCAGATGGGCAGTGATCAGGCTGCATTGAGGCTGCAGATGGGCAGTGATCAGGCTGCATTGATGGGAGATAGGCTGCAGATGGGCATTGCTCCCTTATTTTGCTTCCAAGTTGTTTATTTAAAAAAATGTTTTTGTTTTTTTTTTACGGGAACTTCCCTCTTAAAATGAAGGTGCGTGTTATACGCCGATAAATACGGTACTACTCCTCTTGCCCTCACCATTTCCAACAAACATAAAGTGCGGAAACATTTTGAAGACCCCTCATATTCCGATTTTACACTGCTACTACTACTACTACTTGAGGATTAATACTTATCTAAAATCACTTGAT
The DNA here is from genome assembly GCA_037952925.1 of Lithobates clamitans. NCBI lineage: Eukaryota > Metazoa > Chordata > Amphibia > Anura > Ranidae > Lithobates > Lithobates clamitans. The sequence continues at coordinate 1,073,304 of JBBGZY010001682.1, forward strand.
TTGTTTTATATTAACCACTTGCCGATTTGTATACCGTACATATATACGGCAGTAAGGTGATTGGACACCGTGGAAGGCAATCAGCGCGTTCGGCAAACCTGCCGATCGTTCCAGAGAAAGGCAGAAAGGCGGTCTGTTAGTAGGGAAGGTAGGGATCCCGTGTTTCTTCTAATCAGGAACACAGATTTCTGCCTTCCCACAGTAAAAACACTTACCCCACATTTAGCAAGCACTCCCTAGGAACACATTTGACCCTTTGATCGCCCCCAATGGTAACCTCTTCCCTGCCAGTGTCATTAGTACAGCAACAGTGCAAATCTTTAGCACTGATTACTGTATTAATGTCACTGGTCCCCAAAAAAGTGTCACTTAGTGTCCGATTTGTCCGCCACAATGCAGTCCTGCTATAAGTCGCTGATCGCCACCATTACTTGTAAAAAAAAAAAAAAAATTTCATAAATATATCCCATAGTTTTGTAACTTTTGCTCAAACCAATTTAATATACGCTTATTGGAATTTTTCTTACCAAAAATATGTAGCAGAATACATATTGGCCTAAATTTATAAAGTAAGTTAAGTTTAAAAAAAAAAAATTATTAGATGTGTTTTATAGCAGACAGTAAAAAATAATGGGGGTTATTTACGGAAGGCAAATCCACTTTGCACTACAAGTGCACTTGGAAGTGCAGTCGCTGTAAATCTGAGGGGTAGATCTGAAATGAGGGGAAGCTCTGCTGATTTTATCATTCAATCATGTGCAAGCTAAAATGCTGTTTTGTTTTTTTTAATTTTCCTTGCATGTCCACCTCGGATCTACAGCGGCTTTACTTCCAAGTGCTCTTGCAGTGCAAAGTGATTTTTCCTTTAGTAAATAACCCCCATTGTGTTGTGTTTTTTTTGTTTTTTTTTTCCTCAAAATTGTCAAGATTATTTTATTTTTTTTTTTGTATATAGCACAAAAAATAAAAAAAGAAAGCTCTATTTGTAAGAAAAAAAATCAATTTATTTGGGTACAGTGTTGCACAATTGTCAGTTAAAGTAACAGTGCCGTATCGCAAAAAACAGCCTAGTCATCAAGGGGGATAAATCTTCCGGGGCTGAAGTGGTTAATATATGAAGTTCAACACAGAATACGGAAAGGTTACAAGCTAATACATCATTGATACATTTGCATATAAGTTTACATTCTATTTGGTATGCCTAACACTATTGTCTAGAATGATCTATGTTGATTTACACTGTTTAGTGTTTCCAGCATAGTTATGGCAGATTGTAGACTGGCACTTCCTCATCTCGATGAGTTTTGCAGCATTAACCACTAAAGCCCTGGACCATTTGGCTGGCCAAAGAGAGCACTTTTTGCGATTCGGCACTGCGTCGCTTTAACTGACAATTGCGCGGAAGTGCGACGTGGCTCCCAAACAAAATCGACCTCCTTTTTTTTCCCCACAAATAGAGCTTTCTTTTGGTGGTATTTGATCACCTCTGCGGCTTTTATTTTTTGCACTATAAACAAAAAGAGCTTCGATTTTGAAAAAAAGCAATATTTTGTACTTTTTGCTATAATAAATATCCCCAAAAAATATATAAAAACATTTTTTTCTCAGTTTAGGCCGATACATATTCTTCTACATATTTTTGGTAAAAAAAAACGCAATAAGCGTTTATTGATTGGTTTGCGCAAAAGTTATAGCGTCTACAAAATAGGGGATAGTTTTATGGCGTTTTTATTAATAATTTTTTTTTTTTTAACTAGTAATGGCGGCGATCAGCGAGTGTCAGTGTCATTAGGCAGAACGGGGAAATGCTTTGTTTACATCAGCATTTCCCCGTTCATCCTCTGTGAGACAATCGTGGGTATCCTGCCTTCTCGGATTCTCCCATTCTTTCACTGTCCCCAATCCATCTGCTGATAGAACAGAGTATTGGGGGCACCCTGCACAATCACAGTTTGGTGTGTATTGCTATAGAGTGTGTTGGTTTTATTTTTTTATTTTTTTTGGGGAGGGTGCATGTGATCAGCACAGGGCCGATCAGCACTGTCCAGACAGAGGGTCAGGGTTACACAGCCTCATAGGACAGTCGGAGGAGAATGAAAAATCCTACAAGCTTTAACCAGACACTGATTGAAGTCATAAGACTGCTATATTATATACTGCCGATAAGAAAAGGTATTTAGGAGTTTATATTTACTAAAACAATTGCATTTCCATGTCCTGTGTACTGTGGGAGACCAGATATAGTGAATGCACTGTCCTGGGTTTTAGTAACACTTTATCTGGTAAGAAAATAAATACATACAATTATAATAAAATGTAGGAAAAAAATGGAAACCAACCTGTCCTGCACACACCCACAAATGCAAGCGCATGCATTAGGGCGGGCACATGTATGTAAACTTTGAACGCACTACATGTGATCTGTTATTGGGAACTTTGTTGCGTCTTGCTGTCATTTTGCAAATGAATGGAGCTCACAATTGTATGATCATACTGTATACCAAGTGTAGTAGCATGTAAGATCCAAACCGGTCATGGGTACCTAAAGTCAAAATAGTTATACTTTAATTCTGATTGGATGCTGAAGGCCGTTGATCTTTTGTACATTGCCTTTCACTTATTGGATAAAACAGATGATGGAAGAAAAGGAATGTTCTTTTTTTTTTTTTTTTTTTTTTTTTTTACATTTTCTTATTGTGTCTTCCAGTGCCATGAAAGTGGATGATTTTATCGAACGGCTTTTTAAAGTCTACAGACACGTACTGGACGAGGGTCTGGCGCAGGTAGATTACCAGTTTCTAAAACTTGCATATATGGCAGTCTATCCATTTCTCACTTTGTGCAGCTAAATCTTGTCTCTATTATGTTTCTTAGTCTGTGTTTTTAGGCATCAATCGATCTGATTATATGTTTGACTGCAAAGAAAATGGGACCACAGCGCTGAAGCAGATTGAGATTAATACCATCGCTGCTAGTTTCGGAGGCCTCTCTTCACGGACGCCTGCTGTTCATCAGTAAGAAAGGGCATAGAGGGTACATAGGAAGTGGCTCCTGTTTTTGCCCCCAACTAAGCCTCCATAAAGAATAAGGATGACCACACAGTGTACAATTTCTATCATCAGCTGTGTAGTGCAAGAGCCTACCTAGTTTGATACGAATTGAATGGATTGCTTAGGTTTGTGCACACATTACATCGCTTTGGTAACTCCAAAAAATAAATTATACAATCAGATTGTATAGTGCATGGCCAGCCTAAGGTTACATGCATGCCAGTGTATTTTTTATGTCATGGGAAATCTTTTGAATTTTGTGCACGTTTCTTGCATTTCCTTTCTTGTGTAGTCAAGTGTCTTAAAGCTGAACACCAAACAGCTAAAAATGAACAATTTTAATTTGGTATTCCTTTTTAAAAATAAATTTAATGTATTCTTACATGCATCTAGCCTTAGTGCCTGAATCTGGCATCCCCAGAGTGAGGGGCAGCACTAGGAGCCATTCAGAGCTCGGATACCTACACCTGCTGACAGGAGGAGAGGGCAGGGTTGGTGACTTATCAGTGTGTTGCTGCTTCTTCACTATCCAGTTTGCAGGCTCTGGGGGAGGAGGTGACACCAGTGTATTCCTTAAAGTGGGGTCACACTCTGGCTGTGCTGTCTGACAGAGGTGTATAAACCCTTCAGCAGATAAGAATAGATCAGATCATTGTATTCAATATAACTACATTTTTACATGGTAGATTGCTCACTTTGTGTATTTTAATGCTGTGCTTGGCTGTTTTTTTTTTTTAGCGTTCAGCTTTAAAAAAGGCATGGGGCATGCAGTAGTTAATGACCCCACAACTATTTATTAAATAGATTTTTTTTTTAGGTAGGCCCTCATACTACACAGTTTCTGGTAAACCTAAAGGTGATTAAATGATCAGATTGTATATGGATCCCTGAATCTTTTAGCCATAATGTGCTGTTATGCACAATGTGACAGTTCTTTTTATAACCTCTCTATTTGTTTTTTTTCCCCCCTAGACATGTCCTGAGGACACTGGGGAAGTCAGAGGAAGCCAGTAAAATTCTGTCAAACAACCCGTCCCTGGGGATATCCCGCGGTATTGCAAAGGCCTGGGAACTGTACGGCTCACAGAAGTAAGTATCTTCTCTAAGCCTTGTAGTGCTAAAGGATCTGTCCACCCAAAACTGAGATCTCCATTATGGCCAGGGGCGTAGCTACAGGGGTGGCAAGGGTCGCAACTGAGAAGGAGGCGCAGCAGCCTATAGAGGAACCGAGTGTGCTCACACAATGCACACATGAAGGAGAATTGTTAATAAAATTAAATGTATCATCCTGCGTTCAGGCTGCAGAATCTGTGTGTGAGGAACTGCATCCCGGTTCCGTCACTGCCAGCTGTGGCGCTGCTTGCTTCTTGTCAGAGGATCATGTGACTTCCCCTCCACTCATACACAGATCCTACTGCTTTTCAGGAGCAGACCGTGACTGTGTGGGGGCAGGATCGGCATCATGGGGGGGACAGGCAGTGATGCCATTCTAACTGCACCTGCAAGAGCCCGGAGAAAAGAAATTCCTCATGCCACTGATTCGGGGGGGTTGGCACACTGTGCCTGACCTGGGGGGATTGTACTGAGGAACAGACTGACATGGGGGGGATTATAATGGAGACTGACCTGGGGGCAGTTTCGGAACTACCAGGGTCACAAAGGTCACACTTGCGACCGGCCCTGGTGTTCTGCCACTGTAGGGGGGCTCCAGCAGTGTTGCTGACCGCAGGGCTCTGAGCTGAGAGCGTCTCACTTATACAGCCCAGAGGCTGCACTGACAGTTCCCCCTCCCTCCTCCCCCCGCACGGATGGGAGAGGAGAGAGCTGATCTGCTCCTTCTTCCCCTGCCCTTCCTCTCCTGTGTGTGCACCACGGGAAGTGTAAAGCCCAGCAGCTGAATTTGATCATTTACAGTTCCTACAGTGCACACACATGGGAAGAGGGACTGGAGGAGAAGGAGCAGATGGGCTCTCTCCTCTCCCATCCGTGCAAGTGAGAAGGGAGGGAGAACTGTCAGTGCAGACTCTGGGCTGTGTAAGAGAGACACTCTCAACTCGGAATCCTGATGAGGAAGCAATGAAAGGTGGTGCTGATGGGCACTGATAGGTGACATTGAGCACTGATAAGCAGCACTGATGGGCATTAATAGGTGGCATTGATGAGCACTGATAGGCTGCACTGGTGGGCGGCGTTGAGGAGCACTGAAAGGTGGCACTGATGGGCAGCACTGAAAGGTGGCATTGAGTACTTCATGGTTTCTTGTCTGGGGCCCTGAAGGTTCTAGTTACCTCTCTGATTATGGCACATGTTGGCAAGATCTCTGCACAGATTTCCCAGATCTGCACACCTTCTGTGCCTATTTATGAAGCATTCAAAGGCTGACTGAGACCCTCTGACTTCATCTCTAACTAAATATATCACTTTTGGCTGAACTGGCCATTTAAAGATGAAGACCAGATCTATATACACTGTGTTGTCAAAAGTATTGGTACGCCTGCCTTTACATACACATGAACTTTAATGGCATCCCAGTCTTAGTCCGTAGGGTTCAATATTAAGTTGGCCCACCCTTTGCATTTATAACAGCTTCAACTCTTCTGGGAAGTCTGTACACAAGGTTTAGGAGTGTGTCTATGGAAATGTTTTTCCATTCTTCCAGAAGTGTATTTGTGAGGTCAGGCACTGATGTGGACGAGAAGGCCTGGCTCACTTCTCCGCTCAAATTCATCCCAAAGGTGTTCTATCGGGTTGAGGTCATTTTAACCTTCACCTGTGCTGATGGATGTGAGTAAATGGCTTTAATCCAAGACGACTTTTTTCCCAGGCCAAGATGCCAGAGTGGCAGTTCCAAAAATGTCCAGTCTGCCCGAGGAAATGCCCTTTAAGTTTCCCCCTCATGTGACCCATAATGTATTTAGGGCAGTGACTCAATATGAGCAAGTTTAGTTTCTCTGCCCCAGAACTAGCATGTAAATGCTTCCATCGGAGCCTCATCACATACGTGTTCAGAGTCATATAAAGTTGCATTTAAATTATATGATTCTTCTTTTTTTTTGTCACAGGGCTGTTGTCATGTTCTTGGTTGAAAATGTGCAGAGGAACATTTTTGATCACCGATGCATTGAGAATGAACTCTGGAGCAGGTAATATTTCACAGCTGATATGGTTGTTTTTTTTCCCATTTGCACTGTTGATACCCAAACATTGGAATATATCCCCCAATAGCCACTGCGGTTTTAAATCTATTTGGTGTGCACCAAATGCCTTTGTAGACCCGGAGATAGTTCCTTATTAAAGCAGCAGTGACACCAACACTGTGCAGACAGCAGAGCACCACCTACTACAGGCTAAAAACTAGCGGGGGGAGGGGGTTGTCCTTCGATCTTCGAATGCTATACAGTAAGAAACCCAGGACCCCCAGCTTGCTTTAGAGATAGCATGGTGGCTTAGTGCCTTGCAATACTGGGGTCCTGTGTTCGAATCCCGGGTGGGTTTCCTATGGTTACTCCAGTTTCTTTCCTTCCAGTTCATGATGGTAAGGTAATCTGCTACTGTCCAAATTGGCCCCAATATGTGTATAAATGCATGCGAGATCGGGGACCGTTTGGATTGTAAGCATTGCATAAATTGTCTGTGATATATATGAATAAATTAACCCTAATGCTGACTTTTGAAATTTGACCTGGGTATTAGCTTCTTGCAGTCTCTATATAGCAAAGCTCAGACTGTGGGAGGGAAAAGCAAAACAAGGAGCCAGTCAGTTGTGTTGCAGTGCAATGCTGATCAGAAGAGAGAGCAGAGTTAGATGTGCTAATCAGTCTGCTGCTTCTCCTTTCACTGTCCAGTCAGAGTGGGTTGGGAGAGAAGACCTGTAAACATTACTTAAAGTGGAGCTCTGGCTGAAATATGACTTTTTAAAGATGAAAATACCCCTAGAATACTCGTGCCTCGTGCAATGTAACAAAGGTATGCTGTAAACTATGCCCAGTTTTCTATCTGTGCAGCATTGTTTTCTTACTTTGTGAAGCACAGCGTGGCCATCTCCAGTGTGGCCATCTAAAGCCACAGTGTCCTCCTTTCTGGATTCTGGGCATGCTGGCTACCCAGCATGCACCTGCTGATCTCGCACATGTGCAGTAGGATTTTTCATAGACGCCAATGTCAAATGTTACTGAAGCTGTGCAATGCCAAGCTGGCCAAGAATTTCCATATACGCCATGCCAAGCTGACCAAGATCTCCCAGCAGCCAATGCAAAACCGGAAATGACGTCTGCGGCCCCTAGAGGAGGAAGTGAAATTTAGATATAGGCATAAATCAGGTAAGTGAACAGAAAAAAATAAAATTAAATTGCCAATTCATTTTTAGAATGCACATTAGTGCTTCACGGTGAGGAGTGAAAAATGTGGGTGGAACTCCGCTTTTAACTGCAGCAGAGCGAAAACCGGTCTCCTGTCTTGCCAACCAGGCCCGTGCTGTGTTGCAGAGCTATGTAAATTTTGAGGCCTGCATGCACAGCAATACAAATACTTTGACAAATCTCTTATGTTCATCTGTGTTTTAACTGTTTGCCTAAAGTTCAGCTTTTAGGCATAGCCAGAGTTCCTTCCTCTTCCCTTTTTTAAAGATAATTTTTGCTTTCTAGAAATATCAAAGTCATCAGAAGGCGTCTTACAGATGTCTATGAAAGGGGATCCTTAGATGAAAAGAAGCACCTATATGTGTAAGTATCTGTGTTTCAATAATATTTGCTTATTCAAATAACACTAATCTAAACAAACATTTTAAATGTAAAAATGGGCTAAAGAGCTGCCTAAATCTTTAACTCCACCTTTTGCACCATTTTACATGTAATGCCGCGTACACACGAGCGGACTTTACGGCAGACTTTGCCCGGCGGATGGGGTTTCGTCGGACAATTTGATCGTGTGTGGGTTCCAGCAGACTTTGTTTTCTCAAAAGTTGGACGGACTTAGATTTGAAACATGTTTTAAATCTATCCGTCGAACTCGAGTCCAGTCGAAAAGTCCGCTCGTCTGTATGCTAGTTCGACGGACAAAAAGCCACGCTAGGGCAGCTATTGGCTACTGGCTATGAACTTCCTTGTTTTAGTCCGGTCGTACGTCATCGCGTACGAATTCGACGGACTTTGGTGGATTGTGTGTAGGCAAGTCCGTTCATTCGGAAAGTCCGTCATAAAGTCCGCCGAGCAAAGTCTGCCGTAAAGTCCACTCGTGTGTACGCGGCATTACACTTGTATTTGGGGTGTAACATGGTGCAAATGGAATCCCCTTCCCCGTGACAGCGTGTGGGGGTTCTTCTCCCCTGCAACCTCTGTCACTATTGAAATTTGTGTGGCTGTGCGAGATCTGTGAATGTATGAACTACTGCCATTGGGACTTGTATTCCTCAATGGAACACTGACACTTCCTTCAACTCTAACTGAAAGTTTACACCTTGGTTTAAATTGAAGAGCTTGCAGGAGCTTAGCATTGCACCTGCGATCACGGTCGCTATGCTTTACAAGCTGATTTGCAAAAAAAAATATTAAAGAAATGGCCTTCTTAGTTTAATCTTATTTTATTGAAAAAGACCAGATTTAACATCTACGGATAGTAATAAAAAGAAATAATAACTGTTGCATGAGATACGGTAATAACAATTTTACCAGGACCTTGTAGGCCTCATTTTGGTTTTTAGGCATATTACATAGCGAAACATGAAGAAATGTATACCAACATACAACCCCTGGCAAAAATGATGGAATCACCAGTCCCTGAGGATGTTCCTTCAGTTGTTTATTGTTGTAGAAAAAAATCAGATCACAGACATGGCCAAAAACTAAAGGCATTTCAAATGGCAACTTTCTGGCTTTAAGAAACACTAAAAGAAATCAAGAAAAATAATTGTGGTGGCCAGTAACAGTTAGAGTTATAGAACAAGCACAGGGAATAAATTATGGAATCACTCAACTCTGAGAAAAAAATGATGGAATCATGAAAAACAAACAAACAAAATAACACTCCAACACATCACTAGTACTTTGTTGCACCACCTCTGGCTTTTATAACTGCTTGCAGTCTCTCAGGCATTGACTTAATGAGTGATAAACAGAACTCTTCATCAATCTGGCTCCAGCCTTCTCTGATTGCTGTTGCCAAATCATCTTTGCAGGTTGGAGCCTTGTCATGGACCATTTCCTTTAACTTCCACCACAGATTTTCAATTGGATTGAGATCCAGACTGTTTGCAGGCCATGACATTGACCTTATGTGTCTTTCTTCAAGGAATTTTTTCCACAGTTTTTGCTCTATGGCAAGATGCATTATCATCCTTGATAAATGATTTCATCATCCCCCAAACATCCTTTCAATAGATGGGATAAGAAAAGTGTCCAAAATTTCAATGTAAACCTGTGCATTTATTGAAGATTTAATGACAGCCATCTCCCCAGTGCCTTTACCTGACATGCAGCCTCATATCATAATTGACTGTGGAAATTTGCATGTTTTCTTCAGACAGTCGTCTGCATAAATCTCATTGGAACGGCACCAAACAAAAGTTCCAGCATCATCACCTTGCCCAATGCAGATTCGAGATTCATCACTGAATATGACTTTCATCCAATCATCCACAGTCCACGATTGCCTTTCCTTAGCCCATTGTAACCTTGTTCTTTTGTGTTTAGGTGTTAGAGATGGCTTTCTTTTAGCTTTTCTGTATGTAAATCCCATTTCCTTTAGGCGGTTTCTTACAGTTCGGTCACAGATGTTGACCCCAGTTTCCTCCCATTTGTTCCTCATTTGTTTTGTTGTACATTTTCTGTTTTCAAGGCATATTGCTTTAAGTTATCTGTCTTGACGCTTTGATGTCTTCCTTGGTCTACCAGTATGCTTGCCTCTAACCACCTTCCCATGTTGTTTGTATTTGGTCCATGTTTTAGACACAGCCGACTGTGAACAACCAACATCTTGTGCAACACTGCGTGATGATTTACCCTCTTTACCTACATACTAACAAGCAAATTTAATCTGATGCAGGTGTTCGTGTTTGTAATGAAAATTTACAGGGTGATTCCATAATTTTTTCCTCAGAATTGAGTGATTCCATAATTTATTCCCTGTGCTTGTTCTATAAATCTAACTGTTACTGGCCACCACAATTATTTTTCTTGATTTCTTTTAGTGTTTCTTAAAGCCAGAAAGTTGCCATTTGAAATGCCTTTAGTTTTTGGCCATGTCTGTGATCTGCTTTTTTTTCTACAACAATAAACAACTGAAGGAACATCCTCAGGGACTGGTGATTCCATAATTTTTGCCAGGGGTTGTACAACATATGTAGAACGAAAGTATCATTCCGAGTAAAATCAGGATGGTTTTTGAAACAGAATAATTACATATAAGATATGTAATGACTGAGTGTTACAAAACGGAAAAGTAGATACTGGAAGGATCACAGCCCATTCCATAAATAAGGGGGATAATGCACATATAAGATGATGACGTAGAAAGACAGAGAATAAGTATCCAGATGAGAGAGAAAGGAAGGGAGACACTCCATCATGATTATGGGGTGGAGGTAATTGGTCCCTCCTCGGCCTCAGTACAAACTCAGAGGAATACCGAAACATGGACCAGGAGGTCCACGTATTGAAAGAATAGCCTTTTTAATCACAGTAGTTTATTGGCTTCCTGGTTCAGGGGTGGTCAAAAATATACAAATCTGGCTTATGCCTTTCTTGCCATTTGTTGTAAGCCTGGCTAAAGGGATTCATCCAGAAACGTGACCTGTATAGCAATGATTTATGTTTACCAGTGTCATGGGGAAGACGTCTTGTCCGATCTGAGTGGTTGCAGGAAACATTAGGCCAAATAGGTCTCACAGCAAGGTACCAGGTCAGCCGGGAGAGAATAATCAGAGCTGGTCTATGGGTCAGCCAAGGGGTAGATGCAGCAAGATGCGACTAACAAGGCCAATAAATGGGCCAAGACAAGGGAGAAGGTCAAGCAATTTCAGAGACAGCCTCACTTAAAATGAGATTATATGGTATATATACGTTTGTTGTATTTCTATAGTTCTAGAATGGAAGGGGTTGCCTCAGTCGAATTGGTCTAAAAATAGGGGTGGGTACCATCATCATTTTGCAGTAGGATATTGGAAGGGAATACCTAGGGCTACTCCAAATATGCCCCTGGCATATTGAGGATTTATCTCGGTACCCAAGGATTAGGCCAGAATTATAATAAAAAATAAAGTTTAATTATGTCCTTTTTCTAATAAATAACAATTGGTACATAAGTTCATAAACCGTTGATTAAAACCATGCATAATTGGTACAGGTGGTTCCAAAGAAGCAGATGAACCCCATACCGGGGGCATGTTTGGAGAAGCCCATGGTATTCCCTTCCAATTTCTATAGTTCTGCTACTCGGAATGAAGGGGCGAGCTCCTGTGTCTTTAATAATGCCTTTTTAGAATGGATTGGTGTAAGTGTTTGTCATTGATGGGTATTCAAATCTAGCTAACAAGAGTGTAATGTCTTTTTGTAGGGATGGATACGAAGTTGCGGTGGCCTATTTCAGAACTGGTTACATGCCTCAGGATTACAATGAACGGGTTTGTTCTTTCATCATTCACATAGGATTAAATTGTTTTATCATTCTGCCTTTCAGTGGTGTCGGCTTTACCAAGCTTTGGACATTAAAGCGGTTGTAAACCGCTGGTGTTTAAAAAAGAAAAAAAAAAATTCCTGCAAGGCAATGTCATAATGTGCTAGTATGCATTGCATACTAGCACATTATGAGAAACTTACCTTAGAACGAAGTTTTTCCCTGGTCTTTCTTCCGGGTTCCCATCCCCCGGCTACATGAGTGGCCGGGGGGCGCGATGACATCACTCGGAAGCCGCTGTTTCCGGCATGGGCTCTGAAGGTCCAGAACTGTAAGCTGGACCTTCAGAGCACATGCGCTGGTGGTGTCATAAGCTGCATGAACTCTGAAAATCTCCTAAACTGTGCAAGTTTGGGAGATAATTACAGTACCTACAGGTAAGCCTTATCATAGGCTTACCTGTAGGTACAAGTGGTAGTAAAGAGTTTACTACCACTTTAAAGAAGAATTGCAGATATGGCTATTTTGTACACAGTTACATTGCTCTGACTAATGTAACTCATATTCCATATCTGGTCAATTTCCCTGGAAGCTGAAAATTAAATGAAGCAGACAGTGCTACTCCCAGGGCTGCTGTTAGAAATTACAGCAGGACCCCATACAGACTCAATGACAGGCCCCCCTCCCCTGGCTAAAAGTGACTGAGGACATAGATTTATTAGTCCCTTTCTCTGCAGCCTCAGCTGCACTAATAAATGAATAGGAAGCACTCTGAGGCTTTCTGTTTATTCGCAAACTGAAGCATAGTAAACAGTTTACTATGGTTCAGTGATGAATGGACACAGGATTGATTGGTACTGATTGCTCACTGTATTCAATAAAGGAAGGGGCCAGTAAATGACGTATTTACTGCCCCATTTCCCTGCTCTCCATCCTGAAACATCCACCTGTGTGCCCATAGCAACTACCGGCGGGAGAAGAGAGGATGGAAGCCAGAAGTGCTCTGGGAGAAAGGGGCACAGGGGCCAGAACAGCAGATGAAAGAGGCACATGTGCTAGGACAAATCCCCCTGCAGTGCAGCTGGAGGGAGAAAGAGGGGAAGCTGGCAGCGCTGCAGGGGGAGGCAGAAGAGGACTGGTGGTTGCAATAAGATAGTACAGTCGGCCCTCCTGCTCAGGAGGTGCACGGGCCCAGTACAGGAGGGCTGGCTGTATGGCCTTTTCAGTGGTCCTGGCTACTCCAGTGATCTCCACTTCTAGGTCCCATGCTAGGCGGTCTCCATACTGAGTTCAGCCACTTGTTATGTCACCACCCAACCTCGTCCAATCAGAGAATGCTTTGCATTCATTCAGAAATGCAAAGCATTGGTGCTTGTGCCAAACAGCTGATCTCCTGTTTTCAATAACCAAAAGTGCAGTGCTCAGTATGGGACCTTGAAGCATGTGGATATAACTGGAGTAGCAGTGACTTCCAGGGATTGACCAGGTATGGTATATACATAGTTACATTGGTCCAAGCTTGGCTATGTATATAATATCCATACCTGGAATTCTTCTTAAAGGCCTGTCTCTGGGAAAAATTAAAAATCCCTAACAATACAAACTGTAACCAGAAACATAAATTAACATGAGCTAATTATCTCATGTTAATTTATGTTTTTGGTTACAGTTTGTATTGTTAGGGTAATATAATCAGGAGCGGGGAACCTACTTTTCAAGTGTAAATAAAGCCTGTATTATCCTTGTCCAATAAAACATTTCATGTTGCAGTTTTGTAACTGAGCTAGTCTCGCCTGGTTCTTGGTTACAATATGGGGCTGTAATATCTGAGATCTGAAGTTCCAGACTGGAGGGAAGCAGTGTATTGACTCAAGCGGAGTGAGACGGGGTTCTGTGACAAGCTTCAGCTCGTAACAGTTTTGAGGACATTGAGGGACAATCCACACGCTGGAGCATGGGGGGGGGGGGGGAGAGGAGTGCAGTGGCTTCTGGGGGATTGCGGATCAGACAAAAAAATCTGTTTTTTCCAGTACCCTGGCTGTAAATGAGCATTTAAAGAGGAAGTAAACTAGTCATTTAACCAGCCTAGGTGACTTGGAGGTCGTCTCCTAGCTCACAAACTACAGTACACATTATCATAAGTATAAATACAGGACACCTTCACACAATAGCAGGAGACCACCAGTAGCAGACTATCCTTCTCCTACATTGTACAGAGGCCAATGTGATCAGCTCCTTTCAATTAACATGTATAGTTCAGAATCAAATAAACCAGGAATAGTCTTTGTATATTTCCTGGGAGATATTGTGGCTAAATATTACTGTCCCATCTGAAGTAATCTAAACCACATTCTCAATGGCCTTTTAGTAGCTGTCCATCATTTTCTTGGTCACCCTGTGCCCCTAATAGACACAGGGAGACTTATCCATAAGAGGGACCTGGGGTGCTGAAACAAGGGTTTCCCAACCTCTCCAAGGGATTCTGGGTTCCACGGGTCCCCCACCCAAAGTGAATCCCGTCACAGAGCTGACATATACACTCAGCTGAATGATTGATTGATTCAGAGGGTGATTCACCCCCTCCTTCTCAATTTCTATTTGCATGTTCAGACAAGGTCTTGGGGAGTTTCAATCAGAAACTGGAGTCTTAAAGGAAAAATAGTAAAAGTTATAAAATGATAAAAAAAAGATACAAGTCTATTAACATCTTTTGAAATAGCCGAGTGTCTGAGGCATGTATGATGACCGGTGCCTTTCTTGTTATTCTAATGAACGCTTTGCCTCATTTTAGGGTTGGGAAGCTCGTCTGATGATGGAGCGATCCATGGCTGTGAAGTGCCCAGATATAGCAACCCAGCTTGTCGGCACCAAGAAGGTCCAGCAGGAGCTGAGCCGCCCACATATTTTGGAGAAGTTTTTGCCTGACTTTCCAGGGGCTGTGGCTCGAATACGGGAGACCTTTGCGGGCTTGTACTCCTTGGATATCGTACGTGGGGAGGGGATGGGGGGGGGGGGGGGTGTTGCGAAACCTTATTATCTTCTGGTACCGTACTTATATGGCGCACTATAGTGATTGCTGTTACCTGAAACCATCCGTTTTTAATTAGTCCTGTGCAGTGGTAGTGACCTAAAACCATAAAGAATTTGTCCATCCACTTATCGGGTCCTAAAGGTGGTGCAAATGGTCCATAACTCAGGGCAGACCCCTTCAGGGGAGCAGAAATGCACTCCAAGGACATGTAAAGAGAGCAGAAACGCAGAGGTGCCTCAAAGGCTCCTTTCACACGACCGGCCTGATCGGCTCCGCCTGCCCGTTTTTCAGGCGGATACAAGCGGGCCACCCATTGACTTCTATGGGCAGGCGGATGTCAGCGGAGATGTGTCCGCTGCCACCAGCCTGCCATCTGATCCGACAAGAGCCACTCAAAACAGATGGATGGCGATACGTTTGCCATCCATCCAGATTGAGTCGTATGGGATCAGATGAAAACGGACAGGTGGTCCGTTTTCATCCGATCTCCCATAGAGGAGAGCGGGACTCTGACAGGTCTGTCTCTGCACAGTGAGCGGAGATGGTCCTTTCATCCACCTGCTCAGTGGGGATAGCGGAGCAATCTCCCTCTGAGCAAAATGGAGTCTGCCCCCTATGAAAGGGGCCTAAGAGTAAACTGTATGACATTTATAAGGGAAATAATGTAATAACTCGCATCAAGTGGGGTAAAAACAGGCACATAAAAACATCCTGCCTCGGTAAGTCTGTGTTCACGCCGGCTGTGTTGTATCGCTGCTCAACTAGGACCGAATGCCTGCTAGGTTTGTGGATCGGGATCAGGAGGGAGGGCTGGAACACATGTGGACCACAGCAGCGAGCGCGATGACGTCTCCGGACATTACCGCAACTCGTTTCTGAGCATGCGTGATGGCAGGGTAAGGCGCGCTTAAGGATAGGTACACCTTTAAGTAACCTGTTAGACCCATATTCATAAAGCAGCTGCCCGCACCCTGACCCGAACCCCCATCGTGACAGTGGGTGGAGGATCCTCTCCCTGCACCAGCTGTCGCGATTTAAAAATAGTGGGGCTCCACCCACACAGCAGTGTCATTCATTCACTGAGTTCTGTAAATGAATGAACTACAAGTACTGTCTGCCACCATGGCAGATGTCTTGTAGTTCTCAATGAACTGTGAGGGTGTTGGTGAGCGTGCTCATAGTTCATGAATTCTTTTGCTGTCCAGTATCTTTCTGCTTATACTGGAGGTATGGGCAGACAGCTGTACAGAGAATCTACAGGAGCCTCACATTGCACCTGGGATCTGCTGATCCCAGGTGTAGTGCTCTGCAGGCTCCTAAGAAAACCAAAAATGGATGCACCTTTTTTTGCAGGTAAAAAAAAATCTGCATTTATTATTTTTTTTAATGTGTAAGTGGTTAGCACTTCTGCATAGCAGCACTAGGGCCATCAGTTCCTCCGGTTACTCCAGTTTCCTCCCACACTCTAAAGAAATGCTGGTAGGTAATTGGCTCCGGTCTAAATTGTCCCTAGTATGTGTATGTATGAATGTGAGTTAGGGGCCTTAGATTGTAAGCTCCTTGAGGGCAGGGACTGTAAAGTGTAAATATGTAGAATGTAAAAAGCTGCATAAATTGATGGCACTATATAAGTACCTGTATTAAATAATAAAGTGTACTTATTCGTTACTATTTTGTTTTCCATTATCTTATGTCATATTTTTTTTTCGTCTCTTTATGCCCAGGGTGAAGAAGGGGATCAGACTGTAAAAGTTGCTCTTGCCAACCCAGATCAATATGTGCTAAAACCACAAAGAGAAGGAGGAGGTGATGAATGGATGTTTTTTTTAAATTTTTTATTATTTAAAGAAACCGTTCTTCCAGTGATGGCTGCTGTGAGGCTCACTATGTCAGAGCATGTTATAAAACAATAGTTATTTGAATTAAATTGTATTTCCACTTTAGCATTTTGGGATCACACCTACTTTGTTACATTTCCCCATTCACATAACTTACCCACTTGTCACCCAGGCCAATTCTGGCACTTCTCTCCTACATTTAAAAATCCTCTTTTTTTTTTTTGGCTAGAAAAATACTCAGAACCCCCAAACTTATTATTATCATTATTATTATTTTATTTTTTTTTTTAGACAAGACCCTAGGGAATAAAATTGCAGCTGTTGCAAAATGTTGTCACATGGTATAGGTGCAGCAAATTTTCAAACACGTTGTGTTTTGTTTTTTTAAAAAAAAAAAAATACTATTTACCCCTATTTTTTTGATAAACGTGAAAGATGTTACATTGAGTAAATAGATACCTAACATGTCACACTTTAAAATTGAGCCAAACTTTGGTACTTAATCTCCATAAGTTACGCTTTAAACATTTTTACAGGTTACCAGTTTAGAGTTACAGAGGAGGTTTTGTGCTAGAATCATTGCTCTTGTGCTAACGTTTGTTGCGACACCTCATGTGTGGTTTGAATATCGTTTACATACAGTGGATATAAAAAGTCTGCACACCCCTGGTAAAATGTCAGGTTTCTGTGATATAAAAAAATGAGACAAAGATAAATCATTTCAGAACTTTTTCTACCTAAAACTAAAAATAATGTGGTTGCATAAGTGTGCACACCCTCTTATAACTGGGAATGTAGCTGTGTTCAGAATTAAGCAATTACATTCAAACTGATGTTAAATAGGAGTCAGTACACACCTGCCATCATTTACAGTGCCTCTGATTAATCCCAAATAAAGTTCAGCTGTTCTAGTAGGTCTTTCCTGACATTTTCTTAGTCGCATCCTACAGCAAAAGCCATGGTTCGCAGAGAGCTTCTAAAGCATCAGAGGGATCTCATTGTTAAAATGTATCAGCTAGGAGGAGGGTACAAAAGAATTTCCAAGGCATTGGATATACCGTGAAGACAGTCATTATCAAGTGGAGAAAATATGGCACAACAGTGACATTACTAAGAACTGGACGTCCCTCCAAAATTGATGAAAAGACAAAGAAAACTGGCCAGGGAGGCTCTCAAGAGGCCTACAGCAACATTAAAGAAGCTGCAGGAATATCTGGCAAGTACTGGCTGTGTGGTACATGTAAAACAATCTCCCGTATTCTTCATATGTCTGGGCTATGGGGTAGAGTGGCAAGACGGAAGTCTTTTCTTACCAGGAAAAACATCCAAGCCCGGCTAAATTTTGTAAAAACTCTCTTAAGTCTCCCAAAAGCATGTAGGAAACAGTGTTATGGTCTGATGAAACCAAGGTTGAACTTTTTGGCCATAATTCCAAAAGATATGTTTGACGCAAAAACTGCACATCACCAAAAGAACACCATACCCACCGTGAAGCATGGTGGTGGCAGCATCATGCTTTGGGGCTGTTTTTCTTCAGCTGGAACACGGGCCCTAGTCAAGGTAGAGGGAATTATGAACAGTTCCAAATACCAGTCAATATTGGCACAAAACCTTCAGGCTTCTGCTAGA
Organism: Lithobates clamitans; assembly: GCA_037952925.1. Taxonomy (NCBI): domain Eukaryota; kingdom Metazoa; phylum Chordata; class Amphibia; order Anura; family Ranidae; genus Lithobates; species Lithobates clamitans. Next base: position 1,091,459 of record JBBGZY010001682.1, read on the forward strand.
AAGCTGAACATGAAGAGGAACTTCATCTTTCAGCACGACAACGACCCAAAGCATACATCCAAATCAACAAAGGAATGGCTTCACCAGAAGAGGATTAAAGTTTTGGAATGACTCAGCCAGAGCCCAGACCTCAATCTGATTGAAAATCTGTGGGGTGATCTGAAGAGGGCTGTGCACAGGAGATGCCCTCACAATCTGACAGATTTGGAGTGTTTTTGCAAAGAAGAGTGGGCAAATATTGCAAGGTCTAGATGTGCCATGCTGATAGACTCATACCCAAAAAGAGTGAGTGCTAGAATAGAATCAAAAGGTGCTTCAACAAAGAATTAGTTTAAGGGTGTGCACACTTATGCAACCATTTTATTTAATTTTTTTTATTTTTACTTCCCTCCACCTAAAAGATTTCCGTTTTTGTTTTTCAAGTTGTACAGTTTATAGGTCACATTAAAGGTGGAAAAAGTCCTGAAATGATTTATCTTTGTCTCATTTTTTTTTTTTTACATCACAGAAACCTGACATTTTAACAGGGGTGTGTAGACTTTTTTTATATCCACCGTATGCGGGCGCGACCTACGTATGAGTTCGCTTCTGCGTGCGAGCTCAAGGGAATAGGGGCGCTTTACATTTTTATTTATTTATTTTGTTTATTCAGAGTTTCATAGTAGGTAGGGTTGAATAAAGACAATAGTCCATCCAGTCGTAATTTAGTAATTCACATAGCCACATATGTATATTGCCATCATCCCTTAAACAGCATATAAATCTCAACAAAAGTGGGATTTTATAGGCAACCAAAAAAGAAAAAATGATATATTACAAATTGTATACTTTATTATTACAAATTAAAATTCCAAAATTGAAAATGCAACAATGTTGATATTAACCATACAAGAGAACTCTGTTAAACAGGAAGTGGTTCAGACATTTTATTGGATATCCTTTGATATACTTATGTATGGTCTTCTTGCCATCTAAAGGAGTGTTCCTGCTAAACAAGCTTTTACATTGTAAGTTATATGTATATATGGATGATCCATGGTTATGTGTATTTTATATGCATTATTATACATGGCACTAATTGTTCATTAATTGTAACTGTTTTTTCAGAAGTGGTATTATTATTCCCTGAAGAAGATTTGTCTATAAAAGTACATTTTGAAACGCGTTGAAACTTCTACTGTATTCCTTAGTAATCTATCGATGAACAGAAAGTAGATGGGCACTACCACTTCATGTTTAACAGAGTTTTCTTGTATAGTTGATATCAACATTGTTGCAATGTGTTGCGTTTCCAATTTTGGAATTTTAATTTGTAATAATAAAGTATACAATTTTTTAAATAATTTTTTTTTCGTTTTTGGTTGCCTATAAAATCCCACTTTTGTTGAGGTTTATTCTATATAGTCCATCTAGTTTAACCTGTGTAGGTGTATGTGTCAATGTCGATAATCATTTTCCATATCCCTATATGTTGTGCTCACTAAGATGCACGTCCAAGAATCTTTTATTTTAATTTTTACACTTTCCCTTTTTAATTTTTTTAAAAATTTTTTAAAATCCCTTTTATTTCTATTGCAAGGAATGTAAATATCCATTGTAATGGGAATAGGGCATGACAGGTCCTGTTTATGGAGAGATCTGGGGTCTAGAAGTCCCCACATCTCTCCTCTATGCCAGAAAGCCTGAGATAAAAAAAAAGGCTTTCTAGCTGAAAAAAAATGGCAGTGTCTACATCTGCCGGCGCAGTGACGTCACTTCTGGCCTCCGAGCCGCTATGATGGCTTTTACATTGCAGGGAATCTCCGGCTGAAAAAAAAAAGATCTGGATGATGCCTGCAGCTGCATCATTCAGATATCTCCACTCAAAGTCCCCGACGTCATATGACGTCAACCCAGAGGAAGTGATTAAAAAAAATGTTTACAAATTGCAGCTTACTTTTTTTAGATGCTCTATTTTGGACCCTCTAACCAGAAAAAAAAATCTGTATTTCTCTTTATGAGGGGGCTGGGCAGCTGTGTTTTGCCATAATGACCCTGTCTGTACTATGCAGGCAGATCCTCCCTATCAATTGTAACTAGATTTGAATGTTCATTAAAAAAAATCTGACGTTAATCCATAATGCTCACCCTTCAGTGTCATGTACTGCTGTGCATTGCATGCTCATTAAAAAAAAAAAAAAACGAACTCACTTTTCCTTTTTAACTAGTTTTTATTAATTGAAATTGAGAACAGAAAAATATCAACACCAGGCTGCCTTTGCCAAAGGCTGATTTTCTAATTATTAATTGAAGTCTTCATGTATATAGTGATTTTTCTCCCTGGGGTCTCAAAGCCTTTTTATCTGCTTTTGGGGGCAGATGGTGTAGTAGCCATCTTGGGCATGCTCAGTAAAATATCATACTAGGCCCAATCTTAGACGTGAGCCAATTAATCTACCGACGCATCTTTGGAATGCGGGAGGGAGGAAATCGCAGAACCCCCACACAAGCACAAAGACACAATGCAAACTCAATGCAGATAACGTCCTTGCTGGGACTCGAACTGAGGACTCCAGTGCTGCAAGTCAAAAGTGCTTACCAGTAAGCCGCTGTGTTGCCTGCCGTTTACCATAATTATACCATGTCTTGTTTCAGGAAACAATATCTATGGAGATGAGATAAGAGAAGTCCTGGGAAAGGTTAGAAACACCAGTGAGCGCACCTCCTATATACTGATGGACAAGATCAAGCCTAAGCCGGTGAGGAATTGTCTGCTGAAAGCAAACGGCCAGCTTCAAATCTCCGAGTGCATCAGTGAGCTGGGCATATTTGGCGTCTATGTCAGGTAAGTGTTCCATGTCCATGCCCATCTAATCCTATGAATTCTTTTTTTCTATGGGATCATTCACACCGTGGTAAACGCTTGTGTGCTGAGCGACCCAATGTTGTGCTATTTACATTATATTTCAATACAGTTCAATCCAACGCAACGGGGTAGTAATGTGGTGGTTCACGTTGTAACCTACTGCTCTAAAAAAAAAATACTGCATGTGCTACCTTTTTCAGCATATACCACAGCAACACTGGTGTGTGTGAATGGACACCTCGGGAAACGAGGCATTTTGCCTTGTCCATGCAGTGGGGCTACATTTAAAATAGCTGCCAGCGTAGCTCCACTGCATCTGGTGTGAATGGGCTCTACAGGCTAATTAATGTATATAATAAACTCAACACAAAAATACTTCTTATATTCTAGTTTTCCAGTGCTTATATAGCAGCTGCATTTTTTTTGTTTATTTTTTTTTTCAACCGATGATCCTGCCAGTAACACTCTTCCTGTCTTAGGGTGACCACACTCACCCACCATACTGTGCCTATGGATGAGCAGTGGTCTCTCCACAGGATAGGACTAAAGAACAACCCCCCTCTCATCTCAAAAAAGAGGAGGAATCAATAGTCCACATGGGTATACTGGGCAGGACTGTTAACGAGCGCCCAGGGAGGGGTTGTGACATCACTATGCACAAAGCCGTTGGTGTTGTGCATACTGGAGGAGTGGTGAG